>CAJQZN010032327.1:0-25761 GCA_907164685.1 Colias eurytheme | reverse complement strand
AGGGTTCCGTTTTTGCCATTTTGGCTACGGAACCCTAAAAAGGCATACAGAAAAACTATTTTATAAATATGATGTTAAATATTGTATTTACATATAAACGTGATGATTATAATATATTTTATACATATTATATTTAAAAATATTCACGTGCACATGCAAATTTTATAATGGTCAATTAAAATATAATATGAAAAAAAAATTGGCGCGAACAGGATTTCGTCTGACTTTTGAGTAATGACATTGACCTCATAGAAAACTTTAATTATTGTTACCATATTGTTACTAGATGTTTTTTTTTAATTTAGTATATTCTATTTATTAGATAACAAAGCAAGGACACGTTACATATAGTTTACAATGTCACAGTACCGCATTTAAAAGATTAATAAATGTATCCCACACATAAATAAAATTTTATAACGATATCAAAGTTATAAAATTATATTTGATCAGTCTGCAGCCTTGCAAATTATTTTTATGGATCATAATATTAATTGAATGCAAACTATTTGGAACAAGCAATTTAAAGCTTTATCTTTTAAATCTTTAGTTATAAAATTGCGTACACAAACATTGTTATACTAAATATTGTTGAGCAACTTCCATTGCTGCGTAAGTTAATCTTTTGTTTTATATCATCAATCTATTATATTAATTGTGTTGTCAGAATATTGCTATTAAATTTAATTATTTATTTCGTGTGGGATTAACGCCTACTTTTATGGATGACTGTAATTAAGGCGAAAAAAAAACGCAATAAGAACTTTGTTTTGTTTATGTGTTTGGATATGGGACCGATTTTTTGTATAAACAAATCTCATGATATGATCATTTATATAAAAAATATACTAAATCCTACAAAAGTATACGAAGCTATTTCGATTTACATTGTTAGTCTTAACAACGCAACATAATATACAATAGGTACGTCTAAACAAAAGTTAGGTAATATGTACATTTTTCAGTTCATAAGTGATTCCTAAAATAAATATTAAAAAATATCACATGCATCCTAATTAAATTATTCGTTCTTTCCTCACAAATACTCATTCAATACGATGTCATTGATACCATTCATCACAAGAAATGACCCCTACTATGGTTATATAACTCACGATATTTCGCTTTCAGAGCACATTAATTTGTTGCCAATTAATTATAGATGTACGATTGAAACTTGTAAATTATATAATCTTATAATGATGCAAATATTACATGTTTTATGATGATCGATTTTTCGTGGCGTTTTTTAGGTTTATTGGCTAACACAAATTAGAAGCAGACTAACAGATACTAAATATTATGTATTATGGTCATCGCCGCCAGACAGCTTTGAAATCAATTATAAATTGATTAAATTGAAGTCTTAAATTGATATTAATAATAGATATTGCTCAGTATTGAGACATTGTTTATTATCTACATCTCAATAAACTTATCTTATAAGTACATAAAAAATAATAGAAACATCAAATAAGATATTTTTTCAATAAATATCAGTCACAACGAATACATCCTTCTTGTTAAATCAAATTACGATTTTATTAATAGAGTTGTTATAGAGTTTCTCATAAAATAATCGAAAGCATTATTCGATCGACCCATAGTACGGGATATCAATGTCGAAACACCGTGAATAATCGCTTAACATCGATTCTAATACTCACTTTTTGCGAAGCTACGCCTTTGTTCTGTTTTTGCTTATTTGCATGTTCGGTTGTGCAAACCGTCCGTCTGAGAAAGTGCTATTGTTCTTGCTTATTGGCTATTGATAGTAAACGTGGTCTGCTATATTAATATGTATATGTATTACACTTCCTGGAATGCAATGCGTACTTAGTTTATTATTCAAAACGTACGTCTTTGTGATACAATTATATTATGAATGATTACAAAATATATTAATTACGTATATAATATATTTAATTTATTGAGATATTGTTCCGACTGTAAATCCAATATATTTATTGGTATATCAATTTAGTATTTCATGATTATTTGTTTTAATTTAATACACAATTTACGCGAAGTGAAAAAGCTTAATCAGATTTTAGTAGTTACGTGGTTAGAAAAACTAGTACATATTATAACTTTTGTTTGAATTGATCACACATAATTACTCATATTGTAACCGTTTAAATTAAATATTGTGGACTTATGTTCTAGTCCATATTCATATAATATTATCATAAGAGTTGAATGCTTTATTATTTAGACTTATTAGAATACCTATTATGAAAAGGAGGAAGGACTATTACCATTCTAGACACTATTTGCAAATCATATAACATGCATTTGATTTAAACCAAAAAAAATTCAGATCAGGTTTTTTATAGGGAGTAAAAAAAGACAATTATTATACTACTTATACTATTTATATAAAGTATTAAGATATTTATATATCTATATTAATATGTAACGATACTTAATATTTATGACTATAAGAAATGCTAGTTAGAAACATATTAATTTAAGTTAGCGTTAAAAGAAAATGACTTATTTATTTTCAGGAAACATAACTATATATATTAAGTTTTATATCTTCACTGACTCTTCCGCTAAAATCTCACCAAACTGTGGTGGGTATACAATTTTGTAACATGTCATCATAATGTCTCACGTGAAAGACGGGTCAAAGATTAATGTTTCGCATATTAAGACCATACATAGACCTCATTTATTGGAATCTTAGATCTTAAATGGATACATCTTTATTCTTTGTAGAGTCATTTCGGTATACATCATGCATTTGGTTAAAATGGAATTACTTAGAGACCGTTTTTACTGTTAGTTTTAATATTTCTGTTTACATATACATAAAAAAAAATAATGGACACGTAATTTTTCACGTAGCATGTATATTTGGGCCACAGTACCTAAATACATTTGGTCTCTATTTAACCTAATAGTTACTGCCATAGTATAAAGAGTTAACTACTTACTGTTAATGACTTCTCATAATGCTTTTATCATGTACCTATCCTTAACTATTTTGTTCTACACTTTTGGTCACCACTGCCCTATAGCTCATACTTACAACCTCGTAGCCTTACACCAAATAAGGGCAAATTATGCAAACCTACAAAATCTCACAACAATTCAATCCTTAACCATTTCAAAATAAGGTCAGTTTTTCTATTTCGCAATTTGTAGTCGTCATCTTTACTAGCGCTTACGTCACAAACATATGTTTTCACTACTTTCGATTCTCTATACACGAATAAGATATAAGATAAATAGGTAATTATTCAGGTATTTTTACGGATAGTAACCACCATATCACATCTCCACTCATGTTAAGTATATTTAATTGTAATTTATCATAAATTGTCGCTGAAATAATAGCTCTTGTACAATACAATAAGGCCCGTTACTAATGCGGTATGTGAGGTATTTACAAGGTGATATTTAATGAAAATAATAGTTTTTATCTGAGGACAAAAAATTTTTTTGTACTATTTATGTTTAGAAATATTATCGTCAATTATCATTTATTTTTTGCATTTATAGATTTTTTAGCTCTATCATGCTCTATGTTACAAATTTTGTTATTACTTATGTGTATTTCATCCTCTGGGGTTTACATGTTGTACGTACATACATTCATTATCAACACATAAAATAAAAATTCAAATAATAAACTCTATCAGTGAAAAGTATATATATATGTATATTGCAAATACAATTTTGTTGGTAAAACAGTCTATCTTGTTCTATCTCAGTAACTTATAGCTCTCTCTTCACTAAAGAAACCATTCTAATACATACATTACAGAGTTAATCTAGTAAAATAATCTCCACTAATTCTAGTTAAATACCTCCATGTAAAATTTCCTAGAATCAAATGTTTGAATTATGATCTTGAGTAACAAAGATGCAGAAAAAATTCGGCCAAGTGCGAGTCGGACTTACGCTCGAAGGGTTCCGTGCTATCATCTATAATAGAAAATCAGTTATTGTATGGGGGTTCCCATTAATATTTTATTTTTACGGATATACATCATTTGTGAAAATGTCAGCTTTCTAGCTATGTGTTATGAGATAAATCCTGGAGACAGACAGGCTTAGTTATTACTAAGCCTGTCTGTCTCCAGGATTTATCCTATTGGATCCCGTTTTACTCTTGGGTACGGAATCCTAGAAATGAAATTGAATTTGAAATTAACCAGCAGTATTAATATTTATGTGTGAGGATGTTATTTGTCTACATTTGCGTGATTGAAAGATTGTGTACGATCGAAATTATCTCATCGCTAATGAATTAATAAAAACTGATTAGATGTTTGTCATGTTTATTAGTTTTTGCTGAATAATTTAAATAGTTTGAGTGTTATTATAGTTACCTATTAGTAAATGTTAACATGATCGATTTTACATGTTATGAATAAAATATTAATTTGTATTAATTCACATGGTAACATTATAAACTGAGGATACAACGGGATAAACAGAATAGTCCATAGATAATAAAGTAAAATTAAGAACCTAAATTAACTTATAAACCACATGTACTTTTATACGTTCATGTTCAAATGTGAAGCAGACCAATTGCTCATAATTTAAGTTTTTCTTGTTTAAAAAAATTACCAATTAAAATATTAATATAATATATTTTCAATAAAATCAAAAGTAAAACAGTATGCTGTGAAGTCATATTGCCTAATGACGATAAAGGGAAGGGCCTGCAGGCAGAAACTGCAAGCGAACTGGTTTCATTGACATATATTACATTATACGAGAAACCAGATCAAAATAAGTGGTTTTATGCGATTTTCGCGTTTATAGTTCAATACTTACAGGCTCAAATCCTTTGCAGTGCCTGAAGGTAAAGATTGGATCATAATTTATAGTGTTTATGGATTGTTATTGTGCGATATAGTTAAATGGATACGGATAATTTTGAGGATTTCTTAATGCAAATGAGGTAAGAAAGAAGAGTTTTTGTAAACGAAACCCAAGCACAGAAGATTATTTTCCAGATTATAAAATGTTGAATCAAAGATTAAAAGTTTCAATATACTTGAATTAAAATAAACATAAATACGTACAAAGCACAATATACCTAATAACTGTTTAGTATTAAATTCGCTAGTAGTTTAAAACCACGTATCCGTACAAATAAGCTATATTTTAACTCATTGCAAAATTAATCATTGCAGACTCTTTGTCCAAATTTATACACAGTATAATTTTACTAACGTGTCATTTACCCACGACTGTTTCACGAATTAATTCAATTAAGACCTTGTTTGGTCACGTTTGTCTACCTGATATAAACCTTTAAACTGATACATTACCCTTAAATAAACCCCTAAATTATGCCTTTGCCTTTTATTCAAAGAAAAAAGTATACTTTTTATTTACATGCTTTCCCATACATCGGTATGTTATTAATCTATCTTCACTATTAACTTAATCAATTTTTGTTTATCAAAAGTCAAAATGAAATACCTATATAGTCATTAGAATTGCATTTTGATTGTGAAACACTGGAATTTACTTGAATTTAAAGGTCACTTGTATCTGTTAGTGCGCGAATACGTGAATTATAATTGAATTAGCAAATGGTAAATGAACATACTTATATGAATGAGATAAAGTTTAATAGACGGGGAATGTCTTTATAGATACGAATAAAAAAATAGCTTATGTAATTTAGGTTTCATATATATTATATTAATAACCTAAATCTAGCTGCATGCTCATTTGTTTTAGTAGGTATATAGTATAGATATATTATATATTTTATCATTATAAGTTTTAAGAGACCGTTTTTTCTATACATACATAAATGTATCCTCTGTTTTTCATATCTGCAGTAGTTTTGTAGTTTTCAATCTTAATGTTTTTGCAAAGATCAAAGATATCGAAAAGTTTTAAAAATTCCATACTTTAAAAAGAGCTTAAATAATATTGATTTATGAGTCTCTCTATATGAGTCATTCAATGTTATAGATTTGTACTGTTTTTTATCATAACCTAGTGTGAAGGTCGGTTTCATAATATTAACCTTATTTAAGGCTCTATAAAATTAACTTTATCTTGAGTCACACTAAACTTTTATGTGTTATTTTATCTTTATTATTTACTCTGGCATTTTGAATGAACATTGTTTATGTTGTTGTTTAGCTTGATCTAAACAAACTTTTAGATATATTTTTAAATGTCAGATCAAATAAATGGGATTGCTGGTCAAGTTTTGCGATTCATGGATATGGGTAGGTATAGTTATTTTCTTGAATTATAAGATTCAAAATAAATGTGTCGTATAATTTCAAAAATATGTGGATTTGGTTCATTATCCACTTAATTATATAACGAAAATGCTTATTATTACGTTAACAAGCAACATAGGTACAGTTCCTAAAATTTTAAATCAAATTTTAAATACATAAAATATCAAGGCTGAAAATATATTCGCTACGACTTGAGACAAACCATCTATCTCCTTGAGGAAGTAAAAAGTCAAGCAATTCGTATGAATTATGTAGAATGCGGTGATACATTAAAAAATCAATTGAAAAAACATGCAAATAAGCATCTGATTGACGGAAATTACGTTGAAACGTGTTCTTTTAGACATTTTCGCGTAAATATAAGCATTTGGTCCGGTTTCTTATATAAAGTTACGTAAATTTGTACACGTGACTATAATTAAGTGTCATAAGCATGTGCTTATACAAGAAGTGCGGTAACTTTAGGCTTTAAGTGGATATTTATGTATCTGTATGGTTGGATGGTGCTTATAAAATACTTATGTATGATATTAGCATGAATTACCTTGGTTCAATTTGTACTGATAAATTTGGCCATTTTTTCGGATATAAAGTTCGTTATTTAATTATATTATTTAATAAAATAAACGCTATTTAATTATGTAAATTGATTTTTTAAAGATAGATCCATTTAGCACTATAAACATTATCTACTTACTAATAACTAGAACGAATTAAATGACAAATTATGTATTAAGAATCCAACAAATAAATGTAAATATTGTTACTAAAATGCCAGGAAAGGACTACATTGAATAACATAATATTAGAAATAATGTGGTCATAATAAATAACAAATTATGTGTTACGGAAGCGTTCAACCGGACGGAATCTATTAATAAAATATCAAACAGACTTGTTGATTAATTTTCTTACACTTTACGTAAGTCGGTTGATTTTGCCTGCCTGTGATAGATTCTTTATTAAGTTATTATATTTTATTGTGTGATTGTGTCTGGAAATATTATTATTACATTTTTGAATAATCAATTTTAATGAAAACAAGACTAATTGTTTATTTAGGTACAGGAATTTAAGTGGATCATATGGTTTAGATGAAGTGGTGTAAAAAGCTATTTATTTTTATATTAACATGTTAATGTTAATGTCACATCCTACTATCATACTACTAGGTAAGTATAGGTTATTAACGCGTCAGTTTGTAAGATAAATGTTTGTTCGTGTACGCAAAAAAAATATCCGATTTAATTGGATTATATGAAGATTAGACATTGGATTATTAAATAGACTTGCACGTGTGCTTTTTTTATCCAAACAGCACGCGAATAAACCGGCAGACTGAAGTTTAATAAGAATAAACAATAATAAATTAATGTGAACTAAATATAGCTACACTAGCTGTGCTGTGCGGTTTAATCCGCAGTGCTCCGCTCCTGTTGGACTTAGCGTGATTATATAATTATAGCCTTTCGCCTTCCTCGATAAATTGGCTATCTAACACTGAAATAATTTTTCAAATCGGACCAGTAGTTCCAGAGATAAGCGCGTTCAAACAAACAAACTCTTCAGCTTTATAATATTAAGTAAAGATTAAAATCTACAGTTATCTGTACAATCTGTCACTTCTGCTGATTACGTAGGTATGAGCCAATCACGTCGTCGCGCCATTTTTTTTGTTGTTTGTTGTTGTATGACATTTAAACATGATTGCAACAATAGCACACATTATTCTGTAATTCGCCTAATTCAACATAATTCCATACTTAGCTATTATTAGATTTGAATTAATGTATTTTTCAAATTGCCATTCAAATTGGTGGGTTTTTAGCACTGGATTTCCCTAAAGATCATTTGCGCTTTTTATGCTTAATTTTAAAGTACGTGTGATACAATCGGATTAATTGGAATAATTATAAATTCGGAGATTAAAGGCTACATGTAAAATAATTATAGAGAAGACATGTTATAAGTCTCGACTCCCTTATGGCTGGTTCACACTTTGATTAGTGTGAGTGCAGGTGATTAGTGCGAGTGCAGGTGTGTAGTGCGAGTAGTGTCCAATTCAACTGCGAGTGCAGGTGATTAGTGGGAGTGCAGGTCAATGGTGAAATTCGCGACGTTACACACTACGCTAAACACTAAACACTAAACACTCCTGTCCAGACGTGTTTAGGCAGGCACACTGCGAGTGAGGGGGAAGGGAGGGCGCGCGGGACGTGGCTACTCGCAGTCCACTCGCAAAAAAATAGAACACGCTTCTATTCACTTTACTACACAGCCTACTAAACACTTGCACTAAACAGTCGCTGTCCACACGTAGTCACACTAATCACCTGCACTCGCACTAATCAAAGTGTGAACCAGCCATTAGTAACAACACGTCTGGTATATTTGCGTGTGTTACTCTTTTACCTTTTTTATTTGTATAAACTGTTTGAGTTTTAATTTAATGTATATTATCTCATTTAAAACAATCAATTTCGGAGTATAGAAAATATTTGTAAAAACTACATCATTTTCAATACCACCGTTTTCTAAACTACACAAGGATATTTTTTGCGAAGAGCAACGCATTAATCATATAAATTGCTTCAGACATTGCAACATGAAGACTAAGATGGTGGTAGCCAAGTGGTAGCATTAGTTACCGCTAGCGAATGTAATCTATATAATTATATATTACGTGTATAACATTCCGTATGAAAAACTACTGTTAAATGTCATGAATAGGTACTTCTTTTTGCGATAATATACCTATTGCTTTAAAAATACGACCGATTTAGATGTCGTTGTTTGGCGCGTGTTTAGGCGCGTTGAGAATAAAATTTCAAGGTCGCATCATAGCAATACCGTCACGTCATGAGTAAGGCGACGGTTTTGGTATCTTTGAATCTTGACAAAGAAGTTACACTTCTGACACGTGTGCTCGGCACACAGGCTATTTTTTATTACTTTTTCTCAAATTTTTTTCTTCTGCACATTTTTTGTCTGTGATAATATTATTTTTCTTCATTTATTAATTCATTGTTTCTTACATATTTATGTGTACTTATTACGCAGCATTTAATAATTTTTCTTAAAAAACAATTATGTAAACCAAGAAACATATTTGTAATTAACGTGTAAAATGATTTACTTAAATTATACCAATTAATTCCTATTGCGAAAGCACTTCACAATTGTGCTCATATTTCCTTCTTTTATAAAAAATCGAATAATTACAATGCAATCGTACTTACGTTTATTGAGACTTGAGAAAAAAATTGTTCAAATATGACTATTTTACATTTATGTTTTATGAATTAAAAATCATTGATACGGCGGCTATAAATTCGTTATAAACACTAATCATCGACAGAACTGAACTAACCACCAATTTTTATATAAACACACACATTTGAAAGAATGTTTGTTATTATAGACAAAAAAAAACTAGTAGGATTATTTATAATGAAGTAAATTGGTAGTAATTTAAAAAGAATTACGAAAAAGATATTATAACAACTCTTTGGTCTCTGGTCTCTTTCATATTCATGTTCCATATTTGAAAATTAAGTACCTAATAACTGGCCATAATTATTTTAAGAGAAAAAAAAGAAGAAAAAATTAAGCGCAATTTTTTTGTTCACAATCTAATCTACATAATTATTATTGGTTTATTAACTGTATCACGAAGTTGGCAAAACGTCAATCAAGTAATTATATCAAATGGTGTGACCGTGACTGTGGAGATGAATATTTCATCGTGGATAAACAATATGTTTACTTTGTAAGCATTGAACATTATTATTAATACTGACCAATTATATCGAATTTATATATTTTATTAAGAAATTATTTTTTTCTATAAGACATTCTGACTCATAATAATATGTATAAACATTTGTATTGATTTAATATCATGATAAATAGACAATATAAGTACCTATCTATCATAAGTTTCCTAAAACGAAAGAAGAAATTTAAATATTATTTTGTACATTTAATTAAATCTTAAATATTATACATACACGTGTATTATAGACGTAATATTTAATCAAGATCCAATTTAAATAACCAATTTTACAGATCTACCAGTTTCAAACTGTATTCAGTTAACACAACCTACTAGATAATAAAATACCATATTTAAAGACAAAATCAAGGGAATCCTATCGTACTAATATTAGAAATACGAAAGTTTGTGAGAATGTATGTGTGTATGTTTGTTGCTCTTACACGCAAATACTAAGACGGATATTCTAGTATGTAATAATGCATACCTACATATTATCCATTCAACCACCTTGTTCATAGCGACGTAACTAAAATCAATCAGTCAATGAATTCTGAGATCATCCATCATTATTATGTTAATAGAAAAATCTTGTAAATAATTAGTACCTTCATTATTTAATGGCTGATTGAAATTGCAATTTAATTGATGTATAACATGATTTTATCGAAGGATTGTAATTTAAATGTCCTATTGATGTCGGACATCATTATTCATAACATAATTTAAAGATTGAACACTGTGCTTTTATTAGATACCTTTTATATATAGTATAGAAATTGTGCTAATGTTATTCTTATATTTAGTTTTGAAATAATCTTTTGAGGCGTCCATAGTTTTATTTTGCACTATTCTTTAATTTCGATACCCGTCGCCCGAAAAACGTCGTATAGTTATATAAACAATCTAACAAAGCAAACAACTACTACCCACGGATGTAGCGTGAAAATCGTTTGAAAATCCATACTAATATTATAAATGCGAAAGTAACTCTGTCTGTCTGTCTGTTACTCAATCACGCCTTAACTACTGAACCAATTGTCATGAAATTTGGTATAGAGATATTTTGATACCCGAGAAAGGACATAGGATAGGTTTTATCCCGGAAATCCTACGGGAACGGGTTTTTCTTTGAAAACGCGGGCGAAGCCGGGGCGGACCGCTAGTAGTGTATAAATTACATACAAATAGCATTCTATGTGAGTGCTGCACTACAATTATACCACGTTTGACCTTTTATCGCGTTTAATATAAATATGATTATCAATACAAATACACACGTAATTACACGCTACTGATAACAGGAAATAGGATAATTTTCACGATTAAATATGAGTGAATAATTGCAAATAAACATTAATTATTTCCCACGATTAAATATGTGAAAGAAATTAAAAGATTAATTATTATTTATATCTCGTTTAATTCTGCGTAATCTTATGAAGTAAATGAATGATAATGTTATGTAAGCATTTATTGTTTTATTCCTATTTTCATGAAACTGGATTCACACTGCACAACTCCTTATTTTTTTTGTTTTAAAATTTAGTTGGCAAGTAGAAGTTTCTACGTTATTTAATTTATGTTTTAAATCATTTGAATTGAGTACAGTATAATATAATTTAATTATTAAAAAAATGCGCATCCATAAAAAAATAAAGAGTACATATTTTTCTATATTAAATAGTTCCTCTATTATAGATGACGCGGTTGACACTCGACAGATGCTCGACAGATTATTATTATCTGTCTCGGATGTGTCTAGGGAAATGTCATAGTTCATAAGCCACTCACTAAATAAACAATAACAAGATTTATTTCCGTTGTTACAGATCCCTGAATGGACTAGTGAATAGCTGGCTTTTATGTAAATAAGTCGTAAAGCATGAGTATAGTTTCTTTGGGAAATTTATAGTATTTTTGCAATGGCGTCTGTGAAGTCAGTTGTTTGGACAATCGGTGGGGTGTTGTGTATTCTGGGGCAGATTTTGGGACTGGACAATGGTTTGGCGCTCACTCCGCCTATGGGCTGGTTGGCGTGGGAACGGTTCAGATGTAATACCGACTGCAAGAATGATCCAGATAATTGTATAAGGTAAGAACAATTTTTTACTATGTTATACTTGTAAATCTGGAAGAATTAGGTTGGTACCTAATGATCTTTATTTTTTTTTAATTTAAATTAAAAATGCAACTTTTTATAAAGCTTAAGTCTAGTTAATTCATTATAATTTAATGTAACAAAAAAAGGGAATGTGCAGGTCAGTTTAGTATTTCTTAGCTAAAGAAGTATAGAAAACCATTTACGATATTAAATATCCATCAGGAAACGTAATGTTAATGTATGTTTAGTGGATATTACGAAAATCCAGTCGTAATTGGCAAATTACGTATAATACCCGTATGTATTAGTGTTATTGGTAAATATGCGATAGTCGCGAAGAGAATTTGTCGCGGGTACTGATTTCACATGCTCAATGAATTATATTATTCACTAGTTGGCAGCCCCGGCTTCGCCTTTATATGGTTGGTGTCCTCTCTAGATACAGGTTTAGCAATTTTGTGTACTTAAGAGTACCAACTTAATAACTTTCGTATTTATAATATGATCAGGGTTAAAATTTCAATCAAGCTAGAACTGACTTTGAAATTTTACCTTTGTTAAGTAAGCTGTAAGAGCAATTAAAAATTAATGTTCGTTAATTTTTATAAACACGATTAAAATATTATCGAATGTACCGGAATAATCGTTTTATTTATAGCTATTTACTTAACGCCTTGTTATACAAACGAGCCATAAAAACATAGGAAGTAAACATCCATATTATTAATGTAATATAGTATACTTATAGGTTATATATAATAATACGATACTCTATTTGATAAATAAATAACTATATAGAGATTGTCTAATCTAAAAATGAACGCCCCTCCACTGTGTTTACGCTCACTTTCAAAGTACGTGTATAGACGCAATACACACAAATTGGTCTGCCTCATTGGTCGTTCAGTCCTCCAGTCCCGTCCATGCCCGAACGACAGGACCAGTTGGCCAACTAGTGCATAAATGACGCGATGCACGATAGAACGGACGTGTCATTCCGTACATAGCGCGCTCTCCCCGCCATACAATGCTAGGCACCTGAACTGATCGCCCGATTAGTTGACAAATCAGTGCGCGAGTGTCAAAGTTTGCAGTAGAATCGACGCGCGCACACATATAAAGTGGTTCAATAATTATTTGTCCTCACACATTGAAACAATTAAGTTTAGTGGAGGGGCGTTCATTTTTAGATTAGACAATCTATACCTAGGTACTATTTTCGAAATAAATAAATTAAAACCCAATAATATTTCAAGAATTTAGAACTGCACAAATCGTTTATAGTACGTTTTTAGTACGTACTTGGATTTTTTATTATTTATGCCTTAACTTTTAGGTCAGCTGCTCAGAGTCAGATCTTAAAATATAGATCTTTCAGTGTCCAGCATAATATGTACACTACCTTTTGCAATTTTATAGCACTATTCATTACTTTAATTTTAATAATACAGCATACAGTCAAAACTCAGAGACAGTCAAAACCACTTTTCACTGCAAAAATAAACTAAATACGTTTTTGACCGATGCCGTCATTCAAAGACTTGACAATTGTTTTGACTGAAACATTAAATTATAATACAAAATACGCTTCCAGCGACCGTCTATTCCGCACAATGACGGATATCCTAGTCTCCGAGGGTTACGCAGCGGCTGGCTATGAGTACATCAACGTGGACGACTGCTGGCCAGAGAGGGAGCGGGACCCGAGGGGCCGCCTGGTGCCAGACAGGGAGCGCTTCCCGTACGGCATGAAGAGTCTGGCTGATTATGTAAGTGTTTGCTTGTAGGAATATTTTTTATGTGTGTGTGTGCGTGTACCATAATTTACTTTGAAAACGTAAGACGACGCTTTAGCTTGTACCAGGGAAGTCATGACATAGGAAAGTCATGCTCACAGAAGTACGGTGTATTTCTACACCGTACTTCTGTAGTATAGTAAGTAGCATATAAATGATGTACCTACCTAACTAATGCTATAGAGCATAGTGTATACGTAAACGACTGTGGTGTGAAGTGGTCTCAATAGTTTAGTTTTCGTGCTAGTAGAATTTTTGATTATTTTTCTGTCTCTCTCTTCTACTTATATTATTGATGTGTAGCTTTTTTACTGGCTGTTTATTCGAAAATGGGGATAATTAGTGTAGGTAATGTAGAAGCAGCAGATAATGAAATACGTGTACATAGGTGTCTTCTAATTTATAATAATTAACGTCGTATTTATAACGCGATTTAATAATTATATTATACCACCTACCGTTTCGTTTTACAAACGATGACAGTGCGACGACATTCGTAATATATTCTCCTGTCAAAAAAATATGTAGTCTTTAATTTCTAAACGTTATTTTAACTTTAGTAATATAACAACGTCGTCAAGTTTCACTTTTTCCTCTAGAATTCGGAATGTCTCCATAGAAACTGTGTGAAGTTTACTTTCGCTAGTAATTTGATCAAAAATAGAGTGAAACGAAAGTAAATCTATGATCATTATTATCATTAAATATCTTAAAATCTTGTACATTGGTGGCGTGTTTGTTGTTATGTCAGTCAAACAGACAGGCAGTTCTTCTCGATTCGTAATATCATGTAATTGATACATGTTACATGCTAATATTATTATTTTTTATGTGTTTATTTTTTACGTTCATGTTATCTAAAAATAAATAATAATCAGCATGTGATATTTATTGCTGTTTCCGTGATAGCATCTTTTTATTTATATTACCTGTGATATCAAGACTTGATAATCTTTTTTAATTGTTTATCTGCTTGTGGAGGTCAAACTTTGAATCGCATGAACCAATTGTAATTGGAATTAATATAATCAGTCAGCACTCTATCTTAAAATTCTTGTAAGAGGTCTCGAACTACAAACAAAATAAAATACAAAAAAAGCTTTTTTTTCCACAAGCGGCTGTACAGTTGCAGTGGAATAACCCTCACATTTACGGTCTACAGTTGAAATAATTCGTCTTACGTTGCGTGTAGTACATTCTCGCCAGATCTCCGTGACGACGTCATTATACGATGAATAAATCACTTTTTAGATCAATTTCAATGACATAACACAGGCCGTTGATCCAGCAGTCTTTTGTTGTTTAAACGGAGAAAATGTACGCATAGGATTGCGTTTGTGCGCACATGGACTATGTTTTATTTATAGTCTGTTGTGTGATACTCCTTTTTGGGTGGTTCGTGTTTGCGTTTTGCTATATTATAGATATTGGATGCGTTAGTTTAAGAACTAGTTAGTAGTTATAAGTAAGTGGGTTTTGTTGTAACTAGTGTGTGTTTTAGGTTTTGTAAGGAACGCTTTTTTAATATTTTTAGCAATTGGCTTTCCGCTTTGATGTAAAAAAAAAGTTTGTAACAATGCCATTCGATCTAATGATTGAATGATAATTTTCTGGTTAACTTATATTTTTTTAAATTTAAATAGAGTATTTAATTTGCTGACCGTATAAAAATCCAAACATTTTTATGACTACGTTCCTACTATCTTCCTACTGTTTTAAACATTGTAAAATTTCCATAAGCAGTGGCGAATATAAAATTAGATAAAGCAATAAATTTAAATAAGCTTACAATTAAATATTTTTTATAGAAGTAGGTATACTCTTGTCTCTTAAATTTCAACATTTATTCGTAGTTTCTTATAAAGTAAATTAAGACACTTAGTTAAATTTTTATCGTCTTTATCAGCTATAAAACGGCAAGAAGCTTATTAAGTTTATATTTCATAGAAAATATTATATTTTAAAACCGGTTAAACTTGACTATAATAATGTCTAAATTAGTTAAATCCATAAAACACATAAATATACAAATATTTTCTTAGTTTTAGTGATAAATACAATATTATTATATTTATATCTCTACGTTAATAATTTATTTCGACTTATTATTCAGAAGTAAGAATTCCCAATAAAACCCTTAATTTATATTTCTATAGATAACAGGTACTTACTAGTGAGGATTTAGAATTTTAGAACTTAAATTATAATAAATTATTAGGTATAATTTATCAGAGTAGAAATTTTGTTCAAAGCGGAAGTTTATTAAGAGCCATCTTTTCAAATGAAATATTTCTCTCATATAATTCTTATTAAATGCGTACTCATTTGTACTCGTAATGCGAACATGTGTTATTGGAAATAAATCAAATACTTAAACACGCAGATTCACATCTTTGGAAAGCGATCAGAGAAAATTCACTTTTTCTCTAAACGTTTCTGGCTATTGCATGTTTTAATATTAAATACTAACTTATATATTAGCGAATAGTGATAGCATTTAAAAAAATGGTCCGAGTGGCAGGGAGCCGCTGGATGCAGGCCGCCGGTGACCGGTCGTACTGGAAATCCTCGAGGGAGGCCTTTGTCCAGTAGTGGACGTCCCACGGCTGATAAGAGAGAGAGAGAGAGAGATAGCATTTAGAGCTCGTAGCTCTATTTCGTATTCTGTGGCTCTGGTGTTATTTTCTTCAAAGACAATAAAATACCAGCCATTCAATAGCATATCTTATATGTAAATTATATATTATAGGAACATAAATGAATCGAGATAATGCCGATTTAGGTGTCGAATTATGGACACTATAGACACAGTCTAACAACCATTTTCTATATACTATGTTATAGATGAAAAATTCAAAAATGGACGGTGATCAAGGTCAGATGACCAGTCGTCATATTATAACAACTGCTTCTTCTACAACTCTGCTAGAGAAGAGTAACAATAGTACTAAAATTTGTTATGCATCATGTCAACTTTGAAATAGTTCTTCTATGAATTGTTATACCGCCATTGTCAATCAAATGATAGTCATTAATAAAATAGCAGTATCAAACGCAACTGGTCTACTGTAATTACATCGTGACAGCCTTTCTTTGACTTTTTGTTCATTGTTAGGAAATCTCACGCGTGTCTTAGAAATTGTATTACGAAATCAAATGCTTTTGTCCGTTTGTTGTTATTTCTCTTTATTTGGTTTCTTGAATGGATCTATGATGTAATGGTTGTTGAATGATGTTGTAGGATTTAATATTAGTGGAATATTTTATATGAAATTTGAAGAAATTGTTTTGTTCACATAATATACCGATTTATAGCAAACAAACATAATATGGAAATATTATGTTTGTTTGCTAGAAATCGGTGAGCGATATGGCCGTTTTTTGTTCCGTATCTATACTAATATTATAAAGAGGAAAAGTTTGTAATTATGTATGTATGTATGTATGTATTGTTTTCACGCATAAACCTCTTAACCGATTTTGGTGAAATTTGGCACAGACAATCTTTAGACCCTGAGAAAGAACATAGGCTACCTTTTATTACGAAATATGTACCACGGGCGAAGCCGGGGCGGACCGCTAGTAGGTATAATATATTTTTCTTGTCTGTAGTTTAAATTCAATGAAAAAGGTTATTTTTGTTTACTTATTTATTTTCACTACCATATACCATTCTTTTGCCAGTCTACTAGACATCTAGATAAAAACCAAGTTGTTCAAAGTGGAAAAATCAAAAGTGGTTATTATAATAAAATGTACTCTTAGTTTGAATTGTAAGCAAATGAATGCAAATGAGAAGAAAGTTTGTGTCAAGTTCACAAGGTTATCAGCGCTCGGATGCGCACGTGTTATTGATGAGGTTAAAAGTTTAAAACATGATAGTGAAGATAAGAAGCATTTTCTTTTTTTCTCTATTGACTTTTTGATCTATTTCTATTGCTAATTATTGCTATTCTCATATATTTAATGGGGTGATACCTATATTCGAATTGAATATACCTACATCTTTTAAAACAGTATGAAGGTATACAAAAATCAGAACATCGATCTTAGCTGGGCAGTTTGTATAGTAGGTACCTAACAGACTTTATGGAAATGCAGTTCAAAATGTTAATCTAAAATTATAAGTACTGAATTAACTAGTCGCTCTTCTTTATTTCAACAGAATTTAATTTTACGTACACTTAAAATAACACGAGTATAACAATTTTCCAAAGCACCTATTGAAAACTAAATTCCCTTGGATGTCTCAGTTCCTGCATTAAGAACGATAATGGGCTAATGACAACGTGTGTCGTGCAGATAATTGATTAATTCTGTATAACAAACGTATAGATTATAAGAAATATCACTCTTATCATAATCTTATTATGCACTAATTGTTCTAAGTCATTCATTTTCTCAGCATTCACTTTCTCAAATCCTTGAAATTCAATAATTTTTTAAGTTCAACAACTGCGAGCAAGATGCGTAGAACATTTTTTTAAATTGTGCACAGATAAAATATATTTTCTTATTGTGACAACCAAAATATAGGTAATTATGGAAAAATTAGAACAAAAGTTTAATTAATATAATTTCGCGCTATTTTGTTTAATAATAATATAAATTTAATATTTATAGTCTGTCCACTATAAGAATTGCCTTTTGACAGCTCGACGGGTGATACCAGAAGTGATGTCTAAAAGATTATCGATTGTGATACCATTTCAATTATAAATTCAAAATATTATCATAAATCGAATCAGGTACGTAAATAATAATTACAACGTAAACGTACTAATAAGATATGTAATAAATAATAATAAGACCACATATCTATGCATTTTATGTTAAAACTAAACTAAACTAATATTAGACCGGGAGATACTGACATAAAATTTCGAGTCATTTGTAACAGGATGGCGGTTCTACAGGGGTCTTAGTACGCAATGACAAAAAGAAAAACGATGGCGTGAACGCTGGTACCGGCGGCTTAGTCGCGTGGGCGTTAGTCGAACTCGTCGGAAAATAGCGAAAGTCAAACGATTTGTAACAGTATGGCACTTATTTTTCCTGTAAGTTTGAGGATCAACAAATATAAATACAAAATTTCAAAGATCTAAGTGTTGGAAATCTTCACTTATATAAATTAATAATAAATTAAGTTTTCAAGTATAACAGCACTTTTTCCCCCTACTAGAAGTATGGCAAATATAATAATGGTCACATTTTATCAAATACTCTCCAAAAATCCAAATGCAATACTGGTACAAAAAGTTTGGCGAAATAAAAATTTTTTGCAGATTTTCGGCGGTATGGCGACCATTTGGAATCGTCCGAAAAGTATGGCATGGCGATTTTCGTAAATGGCTGCACGACGATAGTTACCTGTGCAAAAGTTAGTCTGGTACAAATGGTTGAATGATTGTTTTATTTAAATCAACACATTCGCGTCGGTATGGCGGGCTGTAAGTCACACCGGAAAAGTATGGCATGACACTACCGCCTACTACTTTTTTATGGGCTATCGGTAAATTCTAAAATTTTTGTGTTACAAATCGTTTGACTTTCGCTATTTTTCCGACGAGTTCGACAAACGCCCACGCGACTAAGCCACCGGTACCAGCGTTCACACCATCATTTTTCTTTTTGTCATTGCGTACTAAGACCCCTGTAGAACCGCCATCCTTGTTACAAATGACTCGAAATTTTGTGTCAGTATCTCCCGGTCTATATTTTATTATTTATTGGTTTCTATCTTACAATTTGGTTGTCTTTATGTTTAAATTATATTGTTATATAATATCAATTTTGCTCTTATATCAAATACTCTTATATGTAATATGTTTATTATAAGAGTATTTCTATTGATTACTAGCGGTCCGCCCCGGCTTCGCCCGTGGTACATATTTATGTTTTCTCTACATAAGAACCATCCTGGTACTTCAAGGAATATAATAAAAAAAGAATTATCGAAATCGGTCCACCCGTTCTCGAGTTATGCGCTTACCAACACATTTTGCGATTCATTTTTATATATAAGAAGAAGAAGATTATAATCTATCGACCCATCATTGAATAATTCTGTGTAGACATAGTGATGTCTACACAGAATTATTCAATGACTAGCGGTCCGCCCCGGCTTCGCCCGTGGTACATATTTACGTTTTCTCTACATAAAAACCATCCTCGTACTTCAAGGAATATAATAAAAAAAGAATTATCGAAATCGCTTCAGCCGTTCTCGATTTATGCGCTTACCAACACATTTTGCGATTCATTTTTATATATAAGAAGAAGAAGAAGAAGAAGATGGGTTAGTTAGTGAAGTGGGCGGGGCCTGTCCATGAAGTACAATAATTATTTGTATGACATTTTAACATAGACAATACAATTCTTCATAGGCGTGAAGCTGTCAAAAAGCAAATAATATAATGGACAGAGTATAGGTGAAATTTTTGTGTGTTGAACATATTATGTAGTGGACCGGATATAATGAAAAAAAAACATACATATAAATTTCTATTAGCACCAACTTATGACAGTTCTATAGTCTATACAAATATTATAAAGAGGAAAGGTTTGATTTTTTGTTTGTTTGTTTGTTTGTATGAATTGAATAGGCTCCGAAACTACTTGGCAGATTTGAAAAATTCTTTCACTGTTGGAAAGCTACATCATTTCTGAGTGACATAGGCTAGGTTTTATCCCGGAAATCCCACGGGAACGGGAACTATGCGGGTTTTTTTTGAAAACGCGGGCGAAGCCGCAGGCGGAAAGCTAGTACATTATAAAATACATTATTGCGGCGTGAAGGAAAGTAAAAGTTTGTTTATAAATTATAATAATATAATTTTTCTAACCGCTCAACAAAGCCGTGAACACCTCATTACTTTGAAAGAATGCGGTAGATGACAAATGTATATTTGTGTTGAATCCATTATAGCGAATAATTTGCGGCTTATTCGATTTTATAATGCGGTATTAAAAACGTTTCCAATATGTTTTTTCGTAATAGTGTCATTGTCCATTTATATTCAATTTCTTACAGTGTTTTTGTGCGATTCGTGTACAATATAGAGCCTAGTCTGCTTACTCAAACACCATAATTTACTAATTTATGGTAATTTTGTTGTTAAAAACAAACTATTATTATTCAGTTTAATAATATAAAACAATAATTTGTTGTAAATATATACGTTTATGCTCTTATCCCAATTAACACTTCAGTGCAAAATGCAATATTCATAAAATAAACTTCTCTCAATAATTTGAGAAACCGAGTCTTTAATGGTTTTAACACAAAAACAGTATTATCGTTTGGGTTACAATTTAGCATATTTTCTCAGGATCGGTCAACGACATTTATCAAAATATTTGCTCACGAGCTAAAATGTTTGCAAATACTCATTTTCTACTTCTAAATTTGCATGAACAGTTACTTACCGGTAATAAAATCAACAATATACATACTTTTATATTTATTTAATACCAGAAATAGTTACGTACACATGTAATAAAATATAAGCTATTAAAAGATAGATTTTTCTTAAATTATTAAGATTCTTCATATCTAATAATATTGTATACGTAGTATATTATAATATTATTATTAGTCTGTGCTAGTAATATGTGCACAGAGACTCTCGTTATGATTCAAATCTTTTTAAATATGTGTTATTTTGTCTTTCTTCAAGCTTTTTTATCCATGTGTTTAATTTTCTTACGAATCAGTTATATACTTACTCACAGTTCAGCTATGCACTGTTTGTTGTCAGTTAGTAACGTAAATAATGGCTAAGCAGTGCACTAGCGCAGTTCAAAACCTGTCGGCTCTATGGAAAATGCAGATGATCCGCTGACCCAACATGCATTTTCAAGATGGCAACCCACTTTCCCGCCAAATGAGCACAAATCGGGCTGAACAAAAAACGTCACGGATATAAGACGATTTCCATAGACGTTATGCTCGGGAGATGGAAAATCACATTTTGTGGGCAACTTTCTTTTGCAATCTCATCTAGTTGTTTATTTTATGCAAATCAATTGCATTGATGGATGTAATTTTGAGACATCTAATTTACGCTGTTTTAAAATCATAAGTTATTCTTTCAATTCTACGAATTTCATATTTACAATTTCAATAGACTCCAATTGCTAAATCATAGTGCGTTTCTAATAATAATATATAATTAGACACTATACATATACATAGGTACACTGTTATCCACATATTTTTAATTGATACCAATATAGCATGCCTCAGATGCAAATCATGTACATATACATAATATTATATATTATAACGATTATAAATTGGACTTATTTAAAGACAGAGTGGAAAAAAAGCTAGAAAAGATCACATTTTTAGCATGTTTAGATATAATTGCTAGTTGTTTGACATTTTCGAAGCATGCCCGTGACCCACATCCCGCCCTTATATGTTATCGGCATTGTTATCAGATCAGAAGCGTGGGAAATCACGTACAAAACACTAGATTTTTATCTCTTAGTACGTGCGCTAGTTGGATCCGAAGAAGGGCCTAATTGGATAGTTTTGTGAGAAATAGAATTTTAAAATGACAATTGAAGATATGGATAGAGCAAAGTAAGAGAATACTAGTGTGGTATATTAGAGGCTAATTGGTTGTTGATATTCTTAAAGTAATAATAAAACAATAAGTAGGTTAATAACATAAGTAGGGGAGACCGGGTACAAAAGTAACGGTGGGTCGAAAGTAACAAATGCTCTCTAGATTTATCCAGTGGGCGAACACCGCTAAGCCTCTGTCAGGCGTTAGCCGAGAGCGCCCCCCTTAATTGTATTCATTCGCTGCGTGCGCCACGCGCTGTTAGGCTGTGTGACAGGACACTACGTGTTTTCACGAATCAAAAGTAAGATTTTCGACATTTTTTTATTTAACGTTTGCGTAGTCTTAAAAGGATGATAGAAATCTGAATGTTTGCATATCCATTCTTGATTAGAGTAATTGTACATTGCTCATAATCATTTTTATGTAGCATGTTCCGTTTTAAAGTTTTGCTGCACGTCTTGGCAAAAATATAGACGAGTACAAAAGTAACATAGCCCTATGGGTACAAAAGTAACATGTTCTTTTTGTCCCATTATGATTATGTATATTTTTATGTACATTTTTACTTCAACAGAATGCCGCGACAACGCATTAAAACTACTGATCGAGGTATTACCGACACGGCTGAAGAGCATTTTGAAAGATGGTGCAACAATTAGAGGCCTTGCAAAAATATAATATTTGCCATGTAACATTATATAGATTTATAAAAAAAATAAAAGCCAGTAATACTAGTGCAGCTACCTTGCGTCGATCGAGATTTACTAATAACAAGTAAAGTAATCTACGCGACTATTTAATCGAGTTCTCTGCAGTTTATTTTCAGTTATCTCCATCAACGAGCATAATGTGAATAATTTTTTTGATAACCTTGCTGAGGTATTGGGAAAGGTACCAATTTGAGTCAAAAGATATTTGGAATATGGACGAGACAGGGGTGACCACTGTCCAAAAACCTAGCAAAATTGTAGATTAAAAAGGGAATTAACAAGTAGGTGCCATAACCTTAGCAGAGCCTGGAAAATTAGTAACTGTTGCTGTTGCCATTAATGCTCTAGGAGAACACATTCCGCTTTTTTCGTATTGCCGAAGGTCCTGTTGGTTGATAGATGCAGGATGCAGAATTTTTAATTATAAAAGAATGATTCCCTTAATTAATCTCATTACTTGAACTTCGACTATTTTTTACCGATTGTTTTGTATTATATTTGGAAGTATTATATTTAAAATACAAAAGTTGTTATATGTGTTATTAATACAAAGTCTTTAAACAAATAATTTGTTGCTTTAACATCGTAATATTGTATTAATTACCAACCCCTTTGTCTTGTTACTTTCGACCCACGACGTGTTACTTTCGACCTGCTTACGGGGTCGAAAGTAACAACTGACGATTTTTTTTTAAATTTACTTTATTAATATAAAACACTACATAATATAATAAATTGAGTTGCTAGTGTAAAGAATATAAACTAAATTTATATATGGTTATATTAATTTAATGATAACAGTAACACCCAGTCAGAAATCAAGGTACAAGTACAAAGTGTTACTTTTGTACCCGGTCTCCCCTAGGTAGGTATACTACTTACAAAATAATATGAACTTTGGCAAGTCATGTGGTGTGTAAATGATCAGAACTTTAGTCATATACCCTTTACCTAAAAGGCCTGTTTAATCCATACTAATATTATAAATGCGAAAGTAACTCTGTCTGTCTGTCTGTTACTCAATCACGCCTTAACTACTGAACCAATTTGCATGAAATTTGGTATAGAGATATTTTGATACCCGAGAAAGGACATAGGGTAGGTTTTATCCCGGAAGTCCTACGGGAACGGGTTTTTCTTTGAAAACGCGGGCGAAGCCGCGGGCGGAAAGCTAGTATAAAATATTATTATGAAGTTATACAGTTATTATGACACACCAATTATATATCCGGACACTAAATTTACTAAATGCAATAGGACTTCCCATCATAATTGCAGTTTAGCCGCTTAGGATGTAATTTCAATAAAAAATTAAAGGAAATCGAAGCAATAAAATAGTAACAACTTAAAATTTAAAGCGTATATCTGTCAAGTAAAAAATAATGCATTTATATTTATGTATTTGAAACAGTTCAGGGTGAACTGGGCGATACATACGTCGATTAGTTTAATTAATTTACTGGTATGGATATAGCGGTTAGCGAAAACGGATATTTTGACGTTTCAATGTCGTGACCACCGTGTGAAAAAGTGGCACCAACTCTAGTAATAATACGAATAATTATTTTAACAAAAAACTTAACCGCCTTCAAATGATCTGATTTGGACTAAATTTAAATATGTATACTAACCGGAAGGCACTAGCTTTCCAATAAAAAGAATCACCCAAATTGATTCCTCCAGTCGAAAGTCCTGTTGAACTCAAAGAAAAAATACATTTTAATTGAGAACCTCCTCGATTTTTTTTTATGTTGCATAAAAAGTGACTCCACAGTCCACCACTCGTGATAGTGCAGCTAAATATCGTATTCATTACGCCTTTTATTCATAACATAATCTCAACACAAACAATGGTAACTCATTAGCAATGGCTCTAGCCGCAGATAATTCTATACGTGCAGCTCTGTCAATTCAGACAAGCGAAGGTTGGAGTAAAAGTAAAAAATGCGACGCCCAATTAACTAGGTCAAGTTTATCGAATAAGAGTAGCGGTTTTAATGTGATTTTGTACGTTTACTTTCACTCGTTATTAGCGTTTTTTATTTTTTAATTCTTTTTAATTACATTTTATTCTATTTCATAGTATATTTTATGTAATTACATTGTTAAAAAGCTCATTATTTATTCGTTTTTTACGATTTTAAATATTTAAAAAAATTACTTTTACTCACTGTTACATCACTTATGTAAATAATAATTCAATTTGAGGAGAGTAAATTAATGAGCTAGCAGCATTTAAGGATTACAAAATGGCTGTCACGAATAACGTATAATAATTATATCACGACTATTACATTACGAAAACCAAGTATCAGATGTAGATACTTAAAAACCTTTCAATTCTTCATTCTATAGCTTTTTCTGATCACATCGGCCGCAATCTCATTATATCACAATTGTGTTGCGACACAGCCCTTGCTATGTGAATGGAGAACAATACATAACAATAACATATAGTGGAGCTAAAATCTTACGATCTGATCCGACCTTGAGGAAAGGATAGGCGTGGGAACGCCCATGTCGTGTTGTTGAAGACAAAAGGCGTCAAAGTAATTTAAATTACT
>CAJQZN010032326.1:0-33596 GCA_907164685.1 Colias eurytheme | reverse complement strand
TTTTGAAAACGCGGGCGAAGCCGCAGGCGGAAAGCTAGTTTTATATATAAAAACACATCATGGGCTAATATTTAAAGGTAAACGTTAATCTGGGTGCGTGTATTTTTTCTACCATGTGAAATAAATGTTGATACTTGATAAAATTTGAATTTATATTCATTTATCTGCAAAATGTGTCTTAAAAATAAATTCGGGTTCAGATTACCTAAATCCTTAAAAATACGGATCATTTCTTTTCTCCCGGGGCCCATTTTGTTCAGTACTAAAGTCATGAGATTGCGCTATCTATGGTCCCCTAAGTGATAATAATAATAACCTATAACTCTCGGACTCAGCAAGGTAAGTGATAACAGCACCCATAGTTTCCATTTTATCTGGAGCGCCCAAAAGGCAGTGACCCGCATTACGGCGGGGTTAATCCTGGGCAATTTCATAATTTATTAAAGGTAACCCTGCCTGAGATTTGACGTATTAAATCTCGCGCATACAGAGAACGTTAATGTGTTAATTAAAACTGTTTATTATACATCTGGGGATAAGAAATTATAGCTATTATACTGGAAACAAACCGGTAGAGGAAAAACAATGATAATGTAGAATTATGATAATTTAGGTAGGTACAAAAATCGATACAGTAATCATAAAACAAAATAAGATTAAGATTTAAGAGCATTCTATCTTTCTAATTAATAGCGAACAGAAAACCTCCAAAAATGGCAATTTGAAAACATAATTAAACCGAAAATGTTGTTTTTATTTTCGCAAAAAACTCGTAAACATCGGTAGCCGGTCGTGACCGATTAGCATCTTTCGAACCGAAAAATACAATGTGCCTTTTAATAACGACCCAAGGGTATAATCGCTTTGAAAAAAATCGTTTCCAATTAGGACTGGAAGAGAATCGATGGACGAAATAATGATGCCAGCTCTGCGCAGAATGACGTGAAGATTGATTGTTACTTGCCCTTTGACCTTAAATACTGTTTGATGTCCATAAGTAGGATACTATATTAACGGCTGGAAGTTATGACAATTTTTTTTATCATTCTCTGCATTGATACATGAATACAGAACGAGATTTATTTAGTAACAAACTGCATTATACTTGTTGGTCATTATTATAGGCTAGCAATTAATTATCAGATTGAAGTAGCAGTATTCATCGTGAACGTCATATAAAATCGTCTGTCAATCAATCAATCAATCGTTTGTTTACGTTATTATAGGTATACTACTATACAATAATTATTATCTAAGAGTATTATGTTTAGCTATATCATATTATTGTTTTTATCTCTTTCACGTTTGAAGACATATTTTATTATAATATACCTATTCTCTTCGCAATGTTATGAATTCAGCGCGAGCGTCGTGGAATTTTAATATGTCCATCTTAATAATGTACGTATTTTGTTCTAATAATAAACTGAGGTATGTAATATAAATAGTATCTAAAAATAATTGTCGGATGTTTAAATGTCCCTCAGCTTATAAAAGCTGAGCTAAAATTTCTTTCAGTGTTGTTAACATCAAACTGATTTGTATTTAACAGATATGTGTTAAATATATTAATATCTGTTGACCAAAACACAACACATAAATCATTTTGCCACCTATAAGCAAGAAAGAAAGTAAACATGTTTTTATCCAGAGGTTTCTTATAAAAAATTGTTTCGCATTTACTGAAAGTCTGTTTTAACTTATTAAATAAAGTTTAGTAAATAGTAAATAAAGCTACACGTAAACACGTTGAAATAGGTAAGAATGTGAAAACTCAAGCGAGGCGGAAGAAGAATCGAAGCGCACGCGTCTTCGTACAAAATAATATTAGGGGACTCAGTTCTTTGAAGCTTTGAGAAGTTTATTATTAAGCATTATAAATATGAACAAACGGCTATAAATAATACATAAAAAATCAATAGATGGATCTACATACAAAGATTTGCCTCGCAAGGGTGCTTGAATTATGTGGATGTGCTTCGACCGGGGGCCAAAAAATTCGCATCTGATCCTAATTACAAACTTTTAAAATTAAATAATACTGGAAACTAAAGTAAGTGTACTACTAGACTTATTAATAAGAAGAATTGAATAGTTTTACTTAGTATTATTTGAGATACCTTGAATTTAAAACCACTTACTATAAATCCTTTAAATTTCAATGTGATTTATTATTCAATTACAATTTGTCTTTGTCCATCATTTGGTACAGTCGTAACAACAATTCAAGCTACGTATCTATATTGTCTGACAGGAATAATTGAATCCACGGCAACATTTTATTAAGATGTTCGCTAAACGACTTTTATTGACATTTGCTTCAACACTTTTGGAAAGAAGTTATTTTCCATACAAAATTTTCGTAATTTGCGGAAACGCTTCAAACGTCAGCTCAAGTGAGAAAATAATGAAAACTAATGCATACCGAATTATTCTTCTGCCTAACCTACGGTCACGTTTGCAATAAATCTATTTATTTGACAGGTCATCTACACATTTGTAGCTGGAAACAGGAGAAGTGTGAGCTTTCAAGTAATCTTTTAAACATTTAATTGTTATTCCTAGTACAAAGTTAATATGAAAATCCTATATTTTATTTTGATAGTACTTAAAAATACTGAGATTCATTGTTGTTGATTAATTATTTATTAGAATAACCTTTTCAATGTTTCTCTTTAATTTATACGTTCAAATGTTCTACAGTAGGGACCTTGTAATTTTCTGTTATTATATATTTTATGAACTTTTCTTTAACTAATCCTGTCTTCAACTCCATCACCCTATATTTTTTAAATATTATTTTTACTCGCAACGGAACTCCAAAAATAGCGGGCAAGATCATAAACTATATCAACGTAGCGAGGGAGACAGATGTCACGCAATATTTTCAAATAAACACAATAGCTATTTGACAGAGAGGGATGGCCTGAGTCAATAAAAGGTAACAATGGAATTTTATAGACACCGACCTTAATGTGAGTTCTATCAATGTACGCATTTGTCAATTTAGGAGGATGGTTAACTTGTATTTTATTGACTTTAATACAGAAACGTATTTGTAAAGATGTTGATATTAATACCTTATGTTTCTAAATATTTTCGGCATTACCCTTGAGAGTCTTAAAGTTATTTTTAAATACAAAGTAGGGACTTCTTGTTAATTAGCATTGTTCTAATAGGTATCGTAATTTAATTGGTTGAAAAATGTTTTCGAATTCCAGCAATGAGCAATTAATTAAGGATTCCTATAGCGTAGGTACAAGAATAAACGAGAATCATTTGTCGTGTATTTTTATTCGTAGAAATTTTAAGGAGTTCACGCCACTTATCTATACAAAAATTATTTTGGTCTAATATTTAAGTCGTTAACACTATATTATAATACTGCTGATTTCACCATATCAACGTAAGTTTTACCCAGATATACAGTTATTCAGTTGAAATATATTTGAAGATGTATAAGCCACTTAAGTTGTCTTCAACACCAAAATATTGAAATGCCTGAAAGTATTATTAAATCTGGTTACGTCACTGTCAATCAATGTTCAGTGTTCCTGGTAATTTTATCTTGTCAAGTTACGATCACAAAATTGTTATTGAATCTTTGATGAACTGCTTTGTAAAAGATAGAAATACTAATAAAAACATTTAAAACATAAAATACCGCCATATATACTGAAAATTCCCCTAAATCCCCAAAGTGATTCCCCCAATGCCTTTCATGTAATTTTCATAATAAGCATCTTAAAAAATGCCAAGACATCGTTAATTAGGTAAAATGTCAAGTTTGCCCTCGCTACGTCAAATTAACTTTACAATTATCTAATTATTATCATTTAAAAAATGTTGTTCTTTTGTGTTCAATCAGCAACTTCTAAAAGGTGGAAAATAATCGTAAAAGAAAATGTAATAAAAAATATACATTCGTATTATTTTTTGATTAAAATTTTGAATTACATCGTCAAAATAAATAAATTAATTACACCATTATTACATTCTCAACTTCTAGTGTTTGTGGAACATTTAAATTCTTAATAAACAGACGTACCTTGTTTTTTTACATTTAAAAGCACAGTATGATAAGATAAATGTATACGTGTACTAGAGTACACACGTAAGAAGTGAAACTTCTTTATGACCTTAAAAATGTCACGAGTATGGCGTAACGCAAAAATGTCACGCGTACGGCGTAACGCAAAAATGTCACGCGTACGGCGTAACGCAAAAATGTTACACTAAATTTTTGTCCAACCCCGATAAAGAAGTTTCACTTCAATAAAATCAAATCGAAATAAATAAACAAAAGTCAATAAACAGCACGATAAATTCAACTCACAGAGGCCATTACAATAATACGAGCTTATTCGTGCGATACATGTTTTTCCAATACACAAATATATAAATGGGAAATGCACAATGGAGGCTCATATCAACCCCACACGACTCAATCCATGCTCTGATTCAATCCTTGTATTCAATGTTTTGATAATACGCCACAAATACCAAATTTAATTTGTGTGATAATTATTATTAAAAAGTAGGTACGCGTATTTGCTTCTGCAAAGTTGAATGGATTAATTAAAGCCTCGTGTATTTGACATGTTTATTTTGTTGAATGTTTTAAAATGAAATTAACCGTAACTTGATTTCATTAAACCACATTTCTCTGAATAAACTAAGTTGATTTGATTAAACGTACCTTTAAACTATGATCCTTTTTGAAACAATATCCTCGGAATCCTTCATTATAAACTGGAGTACCTATGTTTCACTGCAGACACACGTTGATACCAGCAAGCTTAATTTAAGATGAAAAATGAACACGAAAATTGTTCATTAGCAAATTATGACAAATTGAACATCTTAATCAAATATAAATGTTATTACTATCATTTTTGTCAAAGGGAAGATTATTGAAGCTATTTACTGAGGAAATAATAACAAGGCTATCAAAATTAAATGCTTCCAAATTGATGAAGAATAAGTTGTTCACGCTTTTTAACAATATCAATCAATCATCAAATTATAAAGTTTAGTCTTTCATCTCGTTTATTGCTTAAAGCTTCTTTTATAAGCGCTCAAGTGCCTTCCTTATTTATAATATATTTTGTGAATCGTTAAACATTAATTAAAGTGGTTAATTTTCACTTTAAATTGACGTTTCATTAAGTAACAATACATAATATCTATTCTTAGAAATGTTTACTTGTTTATTTACACTATGAGAATATAATTATGTTTTCATTTTCTAATGGTTTTTCTTTTATACACGAGTATCTCATAGACATTTTAAAATCACGGTCTTAACCTAAAATAATAATGTATAACTTCTTAAGCTAAATAGTTTGTCGATAAATATTTATAAATTTAGAATGAAAAGAACAATAAATTCGAGCCAAAACTGAAAACTGTATATTGCACGGGAAGTTTGAGTTTTCCAGTACACAAATTTTGCGCAAGACTAAGGAAGGAACTTAGCAAGTTAAAGTTAACAAAGATTTATTTTTATTTGTAACTTTTAATTGCTGTAACGGAGTACACGAGGAGAAAGCTTCAGTCGAAGTTTAGTCATTAATGTTGAGGTATATCATTATAAACGAACTGAAAATGAGCGAACACTCAAAATAACAGTGCTAACGTTTGTCAGTCTGTAACAACAAACAATTTACAGATGTATCTGTAATGTATAATCTATACTGTATATACTTCTGAGTATTCTTTAAGTGAAGGATAAAATGTAGTACAGTTTACTTAGTAAATGATGAAAAGTAGCGTGCCAATATATGAAGATTCTTCTACTACCTAATGCTTTCCAACATCATACCATTCTTAGAATCAAAAACTTCATGTGACATATTTTCAACTCTGATTCATATTATGTAGAGCTATAAAATATTGAAGAATGTTTAAATTTCGTTACAATACAACATATAGCTATGTTTAATTTTTACCTCTGGGATACCAGAATATATCCATTATTTCTACAATTTTTAGTAATATGTATCTATGTAACAAAGACTATATGTATTTACATAATAAATGTAAGAGTTCTGAATTTCTGTCAAAAAGCGTGTTGAGACGGATAAACGGTCACTAAAATGCTATAATGTTTGGGTTGTTAAAATAACTACGTTAAATGCTAAAATGGCGGTTTGTAATATTACTTTTAAAAAACATATTTTACAGGTATTTTTCTTGTAGGATTGCTTTTATTCAACTTAATTTCCCTTGTTTATCTCTCGCATTCGTACTTAGTAATTATATAGAAATTAAATACAAATCCATAAAGATCTTTGCAGTGAATTAACATCAATACTTCCAATTTATAACAAAAGGTTTAAAGCATTGAAAATACGAAACAAGTCTCATTTAAATTAGTTTTCCTGTTAATATCAGGTGGTGCCATTAAGAGTCGATTTACCTCCGTTTAGAAATGTCTGCTACAATTTTCGTGCAATACGTATTTGTTTTGTAGAATTCAATTGGGAACGCGTTCAACAAAATGTTTTTCTCGTTTTTCTATTTCTTTCTGAACGTGACAATGAACAAGAATCGTAACTTATTTGTGATTAAATAATTTAATACTGAAATATTTACGAAGATTTGAGGAAAGCTTTTGTGATATTGACAAATTGGACGTCGTGCTTTATTTTTATATGCCAAAAAAGAATATGAACATTTTCAAAGTAAATACAAATGACCATAGCTGGCTAAAAATACGATACAATATAAAAATTCCGAATAGAAACAAAATCTTAATGCTATTTATATTGTGATGTGATGGTGATACTAACTATTGGTTAAGCTCAACTTCATTAAAATTTGAATGTAACCGTTCAAAGCAATATACCATCTCATGGAATGCATAGATAAAAATTAATGCGAAATAGTTATTAGTATAACTATGTATATGTTTAATTAGTATAAATAATTATGGCATCGAAGCAAATAATTCAAATTAGTAGTTAATGCGCTAGTTTGTCGTGCCAAGAAATGTAAACAAAAATTAAATAGTTAAACTTCAAAGTTTGAGAAATAATTATAGTTTTGTTTTAAGTAAAATTTCAAACTGTTCGAAAACTAATTAGCATTGTGAAAAGTTAGTTTCACTTTACGATACTCGATAATTAGTTTAATTTAATTTAAAATATAAGATTAAGGGTATATTTACACGTGTATGTAAGTGTTGTTATCTGAAAGATAATATTTTTATTAATTCTCGTAGATGTCTCTAGTTCTAGTTTGTGTGAGTTAAAGTGTAGGTGTAAATTACCATTTAGCTCTAGGTACTCATTAATCGATGTTCTCAAAAGTGACAAAGGAAAGTAAGAAAAGGTTTTAATTCAAAGCATATTCTTCCTGTTTCCTTTAATTGTCAGTAGATTGTAGAGCATAGATATAAAACAATTTATTTTTCCCGTAGAATTTAAACGATTTTATACATTACAGACATTCCAAAAATCTGGTGCAGAATATGTGTAGACACGTAGTTTCCCCTTCTGTTACTGTATAGTCAAGAATCAATCAATAACAATACAATATTGTGTTGGTTCTGTGAGCCAATATAAAACTGTCGAGGTCATTGAATTTAAAAAAACTTTTCTTTGTTTCAAAGACATATTTAATATATGAATTACAAACAAACAAACTCTTCAGCTTTATAATATTAGTATAGATTATAATATAGAGGATTTTATATTTTTGTGTATCGCTAAACAATATAGAAACAGTATGATTTATATAGAGATAGATAGATAGGAAAATCGTATAAATATTGTTAGCATGAATATTATTTAATAATTATCGTATAATATTAAAATAGATGCATTTGGAGTTGTACTTACATTTCATCTTTATAAAAAATGATTATAAATCGGCGTTGGAAATATTTTACATCATAAAAACTTTTGTTTCATTTTCATTTCATCTTAAATGCTATTCATGCTGTAATTACATCGAAACATTTCCGACGTTATTGTGAGCATACAATTAATGTGGCTGTAAATTGAATCGGAGAATTCGATAAATATCCTTTATACATAATGCTAAATAGATTTCATTAAAATCTCAATACACCATTAATAATATCCGTTTGTACGTGACAGGTCCCTTGAATTTCGGTTTTGGTCTGCTGGTAATGAAATTGTAAAGGTCAGGTGCTGGCCAGGGCCTGATTCGTGATGGAATTAATTAACTAAGAGCCCTGATTCTTTTTTATAAACATAACTAGTGAAATAGTATCACTACTGATTACCTTAACGAGATTTGAATGGAAACGATTTATTTTCTCTACTCTCTAAAAACATGTTTTCTATCATTTAATCAACTTTTCATTTTTTGAAGGTAATATTTTTCATAACTCTAACTTGAAAAGTGCAAAGAAGGACAACAAATTGATATAAGTTTTCTTTCGTTTCACCAGGAAGGAAAACTTCTAATTAATTTTGATTAAGTAATTTACTAGCACAAACTGAATAAATAATAAAAGTTTTTACGATATAAGGCACAAGTATATGATTTAACCAATTAAATGGTACTATTTTACAGTCACGATTACAATCGGTGGCTCTAGTGCCCCGAATACGGTCTGCAACTCAGGCTTCGCAGAAACTGCTGATTCAGTGTCAGATCAGTGGACCCCGGAGATGTTTACACAAAACAGTGTAAAGAAATAAAACAATTTACGACGTAAGTGTGCGTTCAGCTAGTTTTCGAACACTTATCGAATAAGTATGGTTTTCATCATAAACTTATAGGGTAACGGCACCAGTGGTCAGCCTCATAACAGCTTTTTGAAGTTTTGACAATTGCCATTTCTACAACAATCGTCGAATAAAAAAACGTACAACACGTATGGATTTATTGTTTATTGTAGTTTATCAGCGTTTATCAGCGTTTATCAAAAACAATAATTCTCTTAGTAAAATATATAATTAATTTTAAACAAAAAATGGCCCAGAGTCCCAGTGAACAGCCTCTAAAAACCAATAAACAGCCTTGTTGAACCCAGTGTTCAGCCTTTAGTAAGTATAACTAATTATGAGATCAAAATAAACAATGTTATATCAAAATCAACTATATTAATCACATTTTTATAGCAACGATTCACTTAGCACAAAAAAAAATATATCGTACATAATACAAATATTATTTTAAACATACTATTACAATCTCTTTGTGTCTTCTTATTTTCTAGGAATTTCTTATTATTTATCATAAAAACAGCAATAATTCTTTTTAAAAAAATCAGCGATATTAGTTTATAATATTATTGATGTATCTATAATCCACAATATATGTATATAATTATAATCAACCACAGGAGGATCTCTTTCGGAGGATTTCTCTGGAGGATACTGTTGTCTTGGCGGCATTTTTAGCTAGAAAAAAAGGGAACAATAATAACTTTTGGATATGAATACACATAATACCATTATTTCAGGTAAAACTTAACTAACATGAAGTATTACTTATATATTTAAACACAAACATTCGCATTTATACTTAAAATATTATTTCAATAACATCGTGGCTGAATACTGGATCATTGAGACCACAGATTGAGACCCAGTGGTCAGCCGCTTGAAAAAAATATTTTGAAATGCGGCTGACCACTGGGTTTTCTAACAATTAGGAATAATCCCAGTAATCAGCCCCAGGGGCTGTCCATTGGATCTTTCATAAAAAATCAGTATCCAATGGTCAGCCCCTCAAATTTTTAAGTAAAAACACAATATTTTTTATCAAATTTCATAAAATTAAATGCTCTAAGTAATCTATAAAGTTATTATCTATAAAACACAATCACATTTCATACTAAAATATGTTATTTCTCACCTTTCAAAAGAGCACCACGTGAAACAAAAAATATTGCAGACATGACACTTTTGCTCTTGTCGGCGGACAGCACCTGTACGAACGTGTTTACTTCTCTCCCCTGACCCCCTGCTGCTCCTATCGCGTGATGCATGAACCAATAACGAAACAGAGCTTCTATTTAAGTGCGCGTGATTTGGTTATTTTGATTACAGCGATATTTATGGCCAATAAACAACGCAATAGGCTGATCACTCACTGGGTGTAATGGGGCATCTTACGGTAGGCTCATTGGAAGTACTATAAGCCACCCTTTTGTGAGGGTATAGTTCTCCATAAACCGTAGATGTTCCATAATCCTCTCACCAGTGGCTCCAAGTAGCTGTAGTGCATGCAGCGGCCACACCCCGGAAAACCGCGTTGGCTCGCGGGCTAAACCTGGATGAGGGGGACCTTGTTAAGGTCTAATCGCAGACACCTCCTGCACAGTGCACAAAGACTATCTCGGCGATGAAGGCAACCATAGCAGATATGCAGCGGACCTGGCGGATCCGGCGAGATAGCAAAGCATGGTGGAAGGCTTAGGGCGACGGTTGAGGTGCCAAAGAAATCGTCGGCCAGACACATCATCCAATCTCTTTTCCAGTCGTAGCGGTCTCCGTTCCACTGGGCTCAGAAGGGAGAGGACGAGTGCGTGCAATTGTATATGCGCATATACTCTTGCACCTTAATATATCTTTTGCGCAATGGACTGCTATTCTCAACGGACTTCGAGATGTTAAAGACCTATGGCGATGGGTAGAAGTAGAGAGGTCAGGTTGTGATGCATGCCTGGCTTTGTCGGAAACCTGCACATAGGCGGCTTGGATTATGATGGTCGCTCCTGTAGTTGCACCTGGGATAACAGCTCAGGTTCGGCAGCATACCGAGTGTCGAAGCAGCCCTATTTAGGGAGACTCTGCTTCCCCCGCTTAGCCGGGGACGGGACTAGAAAAGGTGTCCTAAAAAAGTGTTTATCCCACAACTTGATGGGTGGTAGTAACCACGGCTACCAAGGCATCCCAATTTTTCTCGTGGTCGAAGAAAAATAAAGAACCATATTACAACAGCATTTATGACATTTGGCGCATGGAATGTGCGCACCTTACTCGACTCAGACGTAAATCTCTGTCCAGAAAGAAAGACTGCCGTCGTAGCTCGCGAACTCAGCCGTTATAAGGTGGATATAGCTGCACTCAGTGAAACACACTTAGCTGATGAAGGTGAGCTTGAAGAACAAGGCGGTGGGTACAAATTCTTCTGGAAAGGGACCCCTTTTACTGAACCCAGACGCTCTGGCGTTGGATTTGCTATAAAAACCCATATTGCAAAAAGACTTGAGGAGTATCCAGTGTACATATCAGATCGCATAATATCTTTACGTTTACATTTGAATAATAACAACTTTCTAAACATAATATGTGTATATGCGCCTACATTGGATAAAGACGAAGAAACTAAAGGAAAGTTTTATGATGAACTTGCTCAGACACTTGCCAAGATTCGTCTAAGAGAAAAAGTGTTGCTTATGGGCGACTTTAATGCTCGGGTTGGCTGTGATCATGAGGCGTGGCCCAAAGTTTTAGGGAAACATGGCATTGGCAACATGAACAGCAACGGTCAATTGTTGCTGAGTTTATGTACACAGTTTAACCTGGCCATTACGAATACGCACTTCCAGCTCCCAAACAAATATAAAACAACTTGGATGCACCCTAGATCACGTCACTGGCATCTGATAGATTACACAATTGTACGGCAAGTTGACATGTCCCAGGTCCTTATAACTCGCGTAATGCGTGGTGCTAATTGTTGGTCAGATCACCGACTAATAATAACAAAGTTGAGGCTTCGCATGCGATACCCCCGCCGATCCGGCAGAGTAAAACCCAAAGGTATAAATGTGGACAAGCTTTGGGATCCTGATGTTCGTCAACAGTACGTAAACATGTTAAAGGATGATATCCAGTCAGAGAATGATGGTGATCTTTTATCTAGTTGGACCAAATTCTCATCGCGCCTTATTACAACGGCCGAACGGGCGTTGGGTCTCATTAAACGAAGGAATGAGGACTGGTTTGACGAAAATGATGCCATATTGTCTGAAGCTTTTTGTCACCATCGCACTCTTCTAAGACAGTTTGATCATAATAGGCATCGGAATAACCATCTACTGGAAAAAATTAAAAAGAGTGGCTCTGACCTCCGGAAACTGACAAGAGACATCAAAGACAACTGGTGGTGTCGTAAAGCGGAATACTTGCAGTGGCTTTCCAGCACCCATCAGCTAGGGGAATTTTACGCTGAACTAAAGAAATTAATAGGAAGAACACCTCGAAGCAGCGTGCCCCTCAGGTCTCAAGATGGCACTCAGCTCCTTGTTGCTAAAGAAGAAATTCTAAGGCGTTGGGCACAATACTTTAATGAATTGCTCAATACTGATCGAGCGCTAAACCTCCAATACATAAAATCTCTTCCTTCTTTGCCACAAATTCATAAGCTAGATGAACCACCGACGCTACAGGAGGTAACTCGAGCTATCAGTGGTCAAAGCAATAAAAAGGCGGTTGGCGTGGACAATATACCTGGCGAATTGATTAAATACGGTGGCGAGGAGACACATACTGCGATGTGGAAACTTTTTGTACGGATGTGGGATGAAGAACTCCTCCCGCCTGACTTTAAAGTCTCTCGTATATGCACTCTGTACAAAAATAAAGGTAGTCGTTCTGACTGCAACTCCTACCGTGGCGTGTCGCTCCTCTCGGTACCTGGTAAAATCTTTGCTAGAGTTTTGCTCAATCGTCTTCTTAAGTTATCTGAAGAGTTTCTCCCGGAGACCCAGCTGGGTTTTCGTCCTGGCAGAGGAACCTGCGAAGCTATTTTTTCTGTACGACAGCTTCAGGAAAAAAGTCGCGAACAAAGACGACCATTGTTTCTTTCCTTTGTTGACTTGGAAAAGGCTTTTGACAGTGTTCCTCGCGAGGCATTATGGACGGTACTGAGCAAGGTCGGTTGTCCGGAGAAGTTTGTACGGATGATAAGGCTTCTTCATGATAATATGAGTTGTTGCGTCGCTGTTGGTGGAGAGCAATCCGATTCCTTTTCTGTCACCTGCGGTGTCAAACAGGGCTGTGTTCTTGCACCAACCCTGTTTGCGATCTACTTCGCGGAGGTAATTAAGGATTGCATAGATTCGGTCCCTGTAGGAGTATGGGTAAGGTTCCGAATGGATGGGAATCTTTTTAACTTGGACAGACTGCGTGCCCGCACTAAAGTCTCCCATACCATAGTAACTGAAATTATGTATGCGGACGACTTGTGCTTTATTACAGACTCCCCTGATTCTCTTCAAGGGCTTATGACTGGTCTTGGTGAGTCATGCAACAAGTTCGGTCTTAAGATTAATGTCCGGAAGACCGAAGTTATGTCAACAGGTTCAATAAACCAACCATTGACGATCTATCTTGACCAAGACGTACTAAAGCCAGTAGAGAAGTTTAAATATCTAGGCAGTCACATATCTTCTACTTGTGACCTTGAGGGCGAAATAAATGCTCGGATTGGCGCCGCATCGGCTGCTTTTGGCAAACTAAGACGAAAGGTTTTTTGCTCTCACGACCTGAAAATGGCAACAAAGGTCTCGGTCTACAGGGCTATAGTCCTACCCAACCTATTATACGCATCGGAGACTTGGTGTCTCTATCGTAAACAAATTCGCATGCTTGATCGCTTTCACTTGCAATGCCTGCGGGATATATTAGGCATCAAGTGGACGGATAGGATCAGAAATACGGAAATACTTCGTCGCACTAACACCTTTGGCATAGAAGCATTCCTGATGCAACGGCAGCTGCGATGGTGTGGCCATGTTTTCCGGATGCCTGACGAAAGAGTAGCCAAGCGCATATTCTACTGTGAGCTACGAGAAGGCAAGCGAAAACATGGTGGACAACTCCTTCGATACAAGGATGTTCTAAAGCGGAACATGAAAAAATGTGGGATCGATTCCTCCAGATGGGAGGCATTGGCTAGTGATCGATCTAAATGGAGACACCTTCTTAAGCAAAACATCAACGCTTTTGAGGAGATACGTTGCAGAGAGCTAGACGCCAAACGCGATGAGCTCAAAGCCCGACCACCTGCGGCAATCAATTATAATTATTGCGGTGGTGTTTTGACGTGCCCCAAATGTGACCGCACATTTTTAGCCAAAATTGGCTACATCAGCCATTTACGTGCGCATGAAAGGGCTGACCCGCCGTGTTGACAATAATTAGCAGTCGCCGTAGCCGAAATCGGCAAGGAGTGATTATTATTATTATTAGGCTGATCACTGGTGCCTGGCTGACCACTGGTGCCGTTACCCTATCTAATGTAGAAAAAAATCATGTATTGGACATAAATCTAAAATAAATTTTTAGTGTAGGTTTTAAAATGTTTTAATTAAAATGGATAAAGTCTCAAATATCTTATGAAAATAATAACACAAACGTACACAGATGATCGATTTGAAACTTTTTGCCTGTATTAAATTTGCAGGATTTCAATTTTAATTTGATTACAAAGTTTGAAACGTAAATATATCTACAGAGTACCATGGGGCCTGTAGAAACAAACCCAAAAGCAGCTATTTCGGGAATCCGAAAAAGTTTTATAATCTCGCAAGTAACGCAGAAACAATGTATGCGAATTAATAAACCACGCGCCGTGCGTGAGTTTTAAATTATTTTAATATCCTTTTACACACCCATTATCAAAGTAAATATTAAGATGGATGGTATATGAAATGTGTGATCTCGCATATAAATGAAATACGAACTTGGTGTAATCTCTTAATGGGCCCTGGGAGTCCACTTTAAATAATATGTCATATCTTTCGATGTATAAATCCAGGTAAAGTTTTCAAGACATTATCTTTGGATTTTATGACCCGGATTATTATCTAACGAATAAGTTAATCTGTTCTCTAATAACATATAGGTACTCAAATAATTTTTGTAGAATATCATCTATCAGAGACAACAGAGGACTAATCTATTTGAACCGGTGCAGTGTAATACGAGGTTTGCAGTTTACAGGTGACAACACGTATGTATTCTACAGAATGATGTTCGCCTTTGAAAGTGTCTATATTAGTATTAACTACTTAATTAATTAATCTATAAATGAATTGTCACCAGTATATGTAAATAAATAACTATCTTATGTGAATTTGGAAAATATCGAACTATAATATTATTTCGTCGCTTATACACTTATTAGCTGATACATTATTCTGTAAAATAAAAATGGTAAGCTATATGAAATTTCAATAATGAAAAAAATGTGTTTACAAAAAAGGTTGTTGTTATTGACCAAATGATCCTTAATTGAAATGAAAGAGGAATGAATGAACAAAACAAGGAATGAATATTAACAGTTTTAAGTCGTCCGGACAGCTTTTATCTTTTTAGCGCTTCAGTCTTTTATTTCCTCACTTTCCCGTCCATTCTACAGTGAGCTTGTCAATAAATCTGCAGAATATTATTAATTATTCATGCAGTCTATTTATAAAATATATTCAGATCTTGCTTAGTGTAGACTTTTTGATAATATTATAACTAATGGAACTTCTTATAGACAAAGACATAGATCGATACGTTTTTATACAGATATGTATTCTGTTTCAATTGAATTTTTGTATGATGTCCGAGGTCCCAACCTCACGGCCACCATAGTTCTATATACCTATCATCGGTGTATCTTATAATCTCGTAAGTAAGCGAGAGAGACATAATGTGTTAAGAAGATATATGAACTCCTAAATACTTATTCCATTATTGGCGTGTGTATTATTAAATTATAAGCCTCTACGTTACCTACCCTTAGATCGTGACTTAAGTACTAGGCATGGCATAATTACCCAAGTTACGTCTGACACGCAAAATAACCAGAGCATGAACGTCGTATTAATTAAGTGAACACGTATCAAGTTTATAGAAAGCTAAAATAAATTGCCTTTACATTACCAGAGTTGAAGTAATGACTCTTCATAAAACGGTTTATATTTTCTTCCAATTTACCTAAATTAAAGCGCGTTATATTGAAGTTTAAAATAAGAGACTAAATAGGTTTCCTTTTTTTCAGGAATTTCTAATAATTCTCTATACGGCAACTCTAATTGATTGAAGTAGGTACCTAAGTACTGATTTTAATCACAGATAAGCCAACACTTATTAATTAGAAGTTTAACATATATAATTTTCAGTAACAACAGTATTATTACTATTCCAATATACAGTTTTATCACAGAATAGAACATAAATAGGAATGGAGGACGATCCCCGGTGGGACACAATGTTTTTTTATGTATCTCGCAACTTATAGAATATTCTACAAGGCTGAAATTTGACAGATTTCCCTGGCGATATTGAAAATAGCAGATAAACATTATCTTCAAATTTTACATAAGGTAACTAAGCGTATTACAATAATTGAAAAATTGATAAAATAAAACGTTTTCTTAAAAAATTGACTTATTTTTTTTTTTAATTTACTCGTTTGAAATGAAGATAATGTACCTATTACGCTTCGAAATTCTGCATTACAACCAACCGTGGCTCAAAAACTTGCTATCTAGTTTTAAAATTGTCTACAATACACGTCCTTTTTATTACTACGTATTACTCTAAGAAATTCCTACATCAACATAAACACAACGAGGTTTACTTTCCTGCAGTGCTTGCGACGTGTGTACTGAGTACATAGTTACCTAGTTACGTTGCATAGATATGGAAAGGTATAAAGTTTGACAAGCACTCCGTAGGGAAAAGAAACTTTGTTAGTTCAAGTCTGGATTGTTCCAACAAAATAACATAGTATAATGAAGCTTCCTTAAGAATCAACTTGCATCTATGAATTGTTTGTTATTGTTTTAGATACAGAACTTGGTTCATAGATTTTCTGTTTCACTGCAAATAACATCATAGAATTATGCGTGAATTAAGGTTATAGATAAACTTCTATTGAAATCAAAATTATTATGAGTGAAAGAAATACTTAAATAATATTAAAATTAGAAAAAGACGTAGTAACATTAAAATTAAGGTCTGATTTTCCATGAAAAAGTAAAAAGAACACAATTAACATTACTCATTCTTTTCACACAAATTGGTGACAGTCTCATCAAAACAATAATGTATCAAAATAAATATTTCAGGAAAAAGCAAAGGTTGTTGTATAAAATACGATTGTTGATAGCGTACGTAACAACAGGGAAACAATAAAGCTCATATGAAATGTACTGAAACGTGCACGACTTGTTATTAGAAGCAGTGATACGCACATTCGACTGCTTATGAACTTTCTATTCTGTGGATACATTTCATTCACAGATATAAGTCAGTCATATATTATTATAGAATGATGCAAAATTAGTAAACTATATCTTAAACGTATTTAACGTCTCTACAAAATGAGTCAGTTATTTTTAAATATGGTGGCAAAAAAGCAATCATGAAATGAATTAATTTTTAATTTGCAAATGAAGCGATAAGCTTTTACAATAAAAATCGATAACAGAATAATAAATTACCAATATAGATATTGAATTAGAATGGTACAATTGTAAAGGTAAATTAATTGTAACACATACGTGACATCAGCTAAAATTCAGTGAATTATTGCCGCAACAGTGAATAGAGATATTCGGCTAATGGAATGGAAGTGTACATACAAAGCATTTCTAGCCAGCTCATTAGAATGTTATTTATCGCACCATTAGTATTCCGAATGATGATTAAAGGCTAAATACACGGGACAAACATTAACTCTGAATAAGGTGAAATTACTGTCAAATAACAGGTCATACCAAATACTCTAGAGCAAATAATATTTTTATTAACAAATCATGAAACATACGCTTTACTGTTGAAGCAATTAAATTAATGTTGAAGACAAGATGAATAATGAAGATAAAAGAAATGATAAATCCTTCAGATACTAGATTTTGAGTTTGAACTATGTTTTTTTTTTTAAGTTAAAGTTAAGTCCAGTAGTACAGTACGTAAACTAAAATGATCGCGTGCACCCAATACGTCATGCCCATTCCTTTAAATCTTCTTATTACTGTATTTATCAAAGATAAAAATCCAGTATCTAAAAGACAATCTTATAATATAATTATGGAAATTAATATATTTTTTAAGTTTAAATGATCCTAAAATAAACATCTTATTTTTAATATACCGCTCCTTAGAGACAGCTCCGATATTCTCACGAGAACTCATGAAAATGAATAATTATAAAAACTGACTTTTAAAAATGTATTTTGGTATATCTTATTTTTTAAAAGCACTAAGACGGTCCTTTGAGACATCCTTCCTTGAATTATTAATTTGGAAGATGTTTGTTATTTATTGTAAATTCACTCCTATTTTCAGATCATTTCAATATTTATTAATAAGTGCATTGAAAAATATTTCTAGGAGAACCCTTTTCAATTCTATACGGATTTGTTCAAAATTTGAATGACATTTTAAGGTAAAAAACTTTTTTAATATCACACACTAACGAACTAGGCGTCAGATATACGTTTTATTACTACGCAGGCAAAATTAGAAAAGTTCGTAAACGATGTTGTAAAAAGCTCTACGTACTGGACACATATATTTACGTTGTTACAACGAGTGATCACTAAAGTAATGCTAGTAATAATAGTATCCTAAAGTAATACTAGTATCAGTTCCAGTTAACAAATCGTATGCAACAGATACAATCAGATAAACATATTGGAGATGGAGTGGCGATCATATAGGCGGCAGCAATTGCTTCACGAGGCTGCTCGCTATATGGGAACCCGCCTAATGACGGGTCATGCATATACAAGCTTTTTCCATAACTACTTTCCGTCTTTTTCTTGCTGGTTTCTCACATCACGGTTCTGTAATTTATCATCGTCCTATATGTTTAAAATTGATGTATAGGAATCATAGGTAGAGCTCTGGGTATGAAAAACAAAAAAGTGAGTCCGAAGCAATGAGGGTAAATAAAATCATAACAGTAATTATACTTGAAGGCATAATATGCGAATTTCTTTCAAATTTTGAATATAAAGGTGTATGGAAAAGCTTTCGAGCAGAACGTGGCATAACTACATTTCGAATAACACCAAATAAATTACATTTTACATATTTTCTCTATAGAAGTAAAAAGAAGGTGAAAATTTACTTACATTTTCATATTTCGTAAACTACTTAGTAGGTATTATTGCGATCGTTCACTAACTGAACCTATATAAACAAAATATTACATAATTGTCTATTCTTTAAACCAAATACTAATGAATTATTCATTATGAACTATGTATGATAAATAAACTAATATAACTTCCATTATAAAATAACTTAACGAGGTATACCTACCTATAATCGATTTTGACCAAACTACTAACAATGTTTCAAGTTCCTAACAAAACTCCTTGTAAAGATTTCAGGCTTGCTCTACCTCTGATTTTACTACTACTACTACTGTCTGATTTTGATTAAAACAGATAATATTATACTCAAATTAATTAATGGAAAACAAAATACATATTTAGAAATTTTCAAAATTCAGATACATTACCGCAACATTATTAAATTAGCCCGAATAACTCAGAACTGTTTTCACAAAAATCTAATTACAATAGTAAAGTAAATTAGAACCCAGTATTAACAAAATACAGATCACCTCTTTTAATCAAGAACTAAGTTAAACGGACCTAAGTACATATTGCCTACATAAATATAATGTATTAACAATAACAGGATCTATGTCGTAACAGGTAACTCGTACTTTAATAATAATGTCCATATAATATTATGCTTGTATTGGTGTTTGTATTGATTAACAATAATATAAATCGTAAATCGTTTTATCGTTCAACCTATCCTAGTTTATGTGCTGTACGGTACTTTGTTACTTTGCTGTTATTTATAAGAGCTAAATTATATTTTAAACATGTAACAGCAATTAAAAAATAAACATAAAATGCCCTAGTTATAATTTTAAATCACAACTTTTTATTCAATTTCTAACAATGAAAAATTGCTATAAAGTGCAACTTATTTATACTATAAAACGGGTGAAGTATTGACTGAAAGTGTTACTGCTTGCCACTGTTTCAGTTTGACCTAAAATTACCAAAGTTAGTATTTACCAATATTTTCTACTTAAGAACTTCGGAAAAACTTCCTAACTGTTCCGCATTGCATAAACTTTACCACAACAATTTTGATTTTATATTACTTACATATTTTACATCGGAAACAAAATAGTTCTGTATGTTTTGTTTACTAGTACACACTATGCATACTGCACTATTATAATAATAACGATTTATTTTTTAATAATATTAAAAGGATGGACTTACGCATTAACGCACTACTGTGTTACCTATATTATCATGTTAAAAAATACTTTCACCTCAAGAAACTTAAAAGAAACGTGAAAATCATAATATACCGTAGGTATACCTACACTCACAGCCTACACTTGACAATAAGAGATTGTTATTAGTCTTCCCAAAACATGATATTATAATACATCCCTGTATAACAAAAAAACACACATTTTAATATATTCCAAATCAAGCCGGCTATTTCATATTCGTATTCATAACAAAAAACCCGGCAATCAAAAGCTTTCTAAAATTCCTTTGTATTCAAACGACCTGTGCAAAACGGAGGTTTATATATTATTTGCGAACCGCGAGTGAAAACGTTTTTCAATAATTATATAGTGCCACGCTGTATTCCAATATTGGTTGAAGATGAATGAACCCATACCAAATAATACTTCTTTTTATTACACCATAATCTAAAACCATAATATATGCAATGGGATTAAAACTAATAAATTCAATAAATTATACCAATATTGTTTATAGACAACAAAGTTGTTGTCTATAAACAATATTGGTATGTCTTTAAGGTTTTTAAATGAAAATTACCCTAAAGTAACTCGTATGTCATAACAAAAAAAAACAGTTTGGACAATTTCGGTAATCTGGATTTCGAAATTCAATTTGTGGCGATGCGTGATCGATTACAACTTATAAATTATTGTTATAATATAATTCACATTAATTAAATTAAATTCTATACTTTTTTTAAATAATATTGCAAAATACTAATTTAAATAGGTGGAAACATGAATATCTACCGAAATTAAACTCAAACTCAAACATTCATTTATTCAATTAGACTACTATTTAGTAGCACTTTCGAATCGTCATTACATAGTATTTTTAACATTTACCACCGATTCGGAAAGCAGTATCTATGGAGAAGAATCGGCAAGAAACTCCATAGTTGCTCTTTTAAATAATGTCAATAAATTTACATAATATGTAACTTATATCTACCTAACTACATATATTAAATTTGTACATTCAGTTTGCACCATGTAGAGCTTTCTCTATATTATTTGTATGCAGGTAACGCAATTAATACCAATTATAAGTATACATATAATTGATCTCTTTGTAACAATTAATGTAATTGTAATAAAAATTGTGAAATTAGTTGTTTCATACATCCATAGATTGTGATTTGTGGCGTAGATCATTTAAACCTACGAAATGTAATAATGTTTTTGAAGTGAAACTTCTTTAGGTGCGTTGAGAGTAAAATTTGAACGTCGCATCATGGCAATACCGTCACGTCATGGCGTAAGGAAATGATATTGCTATTTTTGAATCTTGCCAAAGAAACTTCACTTCTGACACGTGCGTATCACGCTCTCGTTTTATAATTTTTGCGATATATGTTGGTGTAATCACCTACTTTTGGTGTAATAGTTCCAGTAACAATTTCTAACATAATACTTAAATACTTCTACGTACTTGAATCAAAATTCCATTCCTTGTTAAATTAATCGTACAATGAACTGTCGCTGCTTTTAAGCAATCATTTATTTACAAACATTTTTTACAGATTGTATAAAATGTATAAAATTGAATGTTTTAGCCACATATCTGAAATACAAACGAGCAATAACTATCGTGAAGCAACGAACTTTGGTCTGTTTGATTATTTGATAAAAAGTTTTTGCTTCTTATTTATTTTCCTTGATCTTATTGACACGGCAATATTATTATTGTTTTCGTCTATTTGTGATAAGATTGTTATGAAATTAATTAAACAATAACTGTTCTTACCTTTTACAGTTGCTATATCTTGGAATAAAACACGAATTCATCGAAAATGAAATAAAAACTAATTTTAAGTTTTTTTAGATACTTACTCAAAAAAACTCCATTTGGTTGATTAATTTATCCATAATTAAGCGAATGATATCTTAAGTTTAGTATGAAAAAGATTTATTGCTCCCATAAATATATCTTAGCAATATTGTACTGATATAATGTACATCATAAAAAATATATATTACAAATAAATATTTACAGGAATGTATTTCCTATTACATGCAGTTATAAACTTAAAAAGCCAACGTCGACTGTTAGATATAATTCGTAGAAGGTCTTTAAACCATTTCAATTTTACAATAAAAACATCTCCTCTGCATGACACGATATACGATTCTAAACACTACATTAAGGATTCCTTATTTATTATTATTATAATGGAAAAAGTACTAAGGCGAAATGGTATAAATCACTTAACAAGAAGATAGGATGTCTGAAATAATAAATACAAACTCAAAGAGGGGTAGCAGGACATATTTTGAGCGACTTTACTGCCATACTTGTTTATCCAGGACTTGTTTATTATAAAATACACATGCTCTATCTAAACACAACATTTTGTTCATTATTATACGCCAACAAAAAGATTATATGGGATATGAGTTATGAGAGTTATCTAGATTTGCGAAGTAAAATTGGAAGGAATGTGTGACTCAAGCTTTACGTCTACAAATTATATGAAAGGAAAATACAACATTATAATTCAATAAATACATATAATATTTCAGTACTTTTATAATCTGCCCTCGCTTTTTACCAATGTCTTACATGTCCTTTATTTTTATGGTTGCCTGGAAGAGATTGCTTTTAAGCAATAAGGCCGCCTATTGTACACTTTCCAATTTTATGTATTCTCTTATTTTAAATTCCTGTTATATGTACAATAAAGTGTCATAAATAAATAAATAAATAAATCTATTCACCCAATGGCTTTGTTTATAGTTACGCTACTTATACTGTTATAGATTGGTCTATCTATAAAAATATTCCCTTGCACGCGATCGCTACGTGTTCATAGTTTTCCGTCCTATCAATTGCTCACAGCGTTATGAAATTACTCCAAAATACAAACTCGCAGACTCCGACGTCCTGAATACATGAATAAAATTGAATGCAAAATGTCAAATGGATCGTATAAATGCAATTATCGGTGTGAATGGGACGATTATTCGAAGACCGCAGACCGCGAGAGGCTTCGATTAAGCATGGAATGCTGATCATACCACCGGGGAGGGGCAGTAAATTGCTTTATAATGCGATATTTAGTGAAATAATTACTGGAAGTTTCCAATATTCTAGCTGCCCTTTTAGATGAGCTTTCATAGGATTTAAAGTGGATTTAAACCTAGATATAGGTACTCTATTTACAAAAGAGTTTAAATAGAACATATTGGAACATATTTTGGTAGGTATATGATTGTGCATGTATTAAATAATATTGCATGATACCTATTATTTATTCGTAAGAAAACTAAACTTTTTGGATAGATTTTTAAAAATCGCTTCTCGGCCTTTCGGCTATGATCAAAGTGTAATGTAGATTTTTAAAATTTAGTGTGTTGTTGTACATATTGTATTAACGTATGGTTATTTTGACTTTTCGTATGATTTTAACATACTACCTATATTTAGAAAATTGATTGTAAGTACCTAATTTAATGAAAGAAATATTAAAAAGTCGGTAGATTATTAACGAATTGAATTATACGATGGTATTTTAGAGAACAATATACCAGTTACACTTGTTATAATAAACTATAGATTTATAAGTAGGTATATGAATACTTTTACTAAGCGACGCCAATCTGTCTGCAGAAACTATGTAAAACTACTGTACTAAACGCATAGAATATATTAAATGGTTTGAAATACCTAATATAAATAAATTATACAAATGACTAAACGAAAACACTGTAAGACATAGAAAATATGTATCAAATAGGAAACTATTAGGAGAAAGAGAAAAAAACATATAAATAAAAATATTTTTATTAAGTATCATTTATACTATAAACACTAAACATGCAGTCATATATTGTACCAACACATTTTTATACAATAAAAATACACGCAATATACAGCAAACTCATTGGGAAGACACTACAACAATCTCACACACAACATTATTAAGTAAATATACTGATAAAAAAGAAATAAATAATTCAAAGCTAACGAAAATCTGAATTATCCTAGTCTATCACAGACAATATTGGTGGTATACGCGTTATTTCTACGCGTATCTTTCTCTGACCCTAGCGAACATTTCCGCTGAGTCCACCTTGTCCGGACCTTCGTTCTTGCCAAAGAATGTGGTTTTGGTCGTCTTAACGAGACCATTGCCGCCTTGAGCTGACTTCCTCCAATATACCGTTTGCACGGCATGTCTTCCTGCGAGGTATCTGGTAGCACTACCGATCAGTTGTCTCTTGTCCATTTTATTTAATGTGTTATAAATCCAAGATCAAGTCTTACTGTTTCAGCAGAATCGATCACCGATTCTGTCACAGAAATACTGATACGAAGCTCTATTTAAAATTCGCAAAATGTCCGCGACGACGCACTTTAACGTCCACTTTAATTGGTGGTTTTATAAATTATCGGTGTAGGTACCGCAACGGTGCTGTTTAGCTGTCTGATACATGTTCATTCGTATCACTTTATATATATATGATTCCCGCTATGACAAAGTGACGCATACATTTATTTGCATGTATTCGAGTTTACGTGTGTGAGTAAACTTTGCACTTTAGTCGCACGTGCTCATAGAAGTAATTAACGAGAAGGAAATAGACAAAGTACCTACAGTCCACGGAATATGAGGAGCATTTATCTTCTGTAAGCATTTCTTGTACAAACAGTCTTCTTTTGTTTGAAGAGTAAACAGGGTTTAGATAAATGAAATGAGAATTATGAGATAGTATTTGGTTTGCACTGAGTTTGCTCGACTGTAACTCGTCTGGAGCGGGTCTATATCTTATTTACTCGCGTCTGATTGTTTGTTTAAGGTGTAAAATGAATTGAGGTAATCTTTGAATTCTTGTGAGTAACGAGAACAATAAGAAATGAGAGCTCTTATAACATTACTCTACTTTATATTACTTGCTTAATATTATTAAGTTATGCAACTACAACTATGTAGCCTCAGCGTAATGCTGTACCTATACTTTGTGTTGATAAAAATTAATTAAAAATGGGGTTACCGTTACTTCCAGGTACTTTAACATATAAAGAAGTATCAACATTAATAAATAATGTAACTTAAAACTAATACATTTTTTATTTTATGATCCGACTATAGGAAACATTTCCACTCATTATTGAGTGGAAATGTTTCTTAAAAATCACTTCTTTATCGCTCATAAACTGTACTTATATTTTTGTTGATACATATTTACTTTACATGTGAACAAAACAATAACAACTATAAACTTGTAATCTAAAGACGAGGTGTAGTGATGAATAGCAATGCTTAGGTACCTACCTCTTTTATTGGAACCAACTTTTCAAGGAAAAGGACATAAGCAGTTGCTTATATTGGTTTTATAATCAAAAGATATATATATACATTTATAATAATTAATACCTATAGTTCAAGAATTACATATAAACTTATATACTAAGAGAATTTTGTTTAATTGTAATGGTTTCACGCACCAATTAAGTAATTATTTACCCAGTGATAACATAATTTTATATTTCTCTAAATACTCGTATATCATTTTTATAGTATTTACTATACATACATATAGTTAATGCTGAAATGGTTGCGAAAGATAATTTTTATCATTTATGTATTTATTTTGTATATTTTACGTTTACACTATGACATCTTGTGTGTTGATGAAAAAAGCTTTAATAACATGTTTGTAATTTTTGACAAAAATCTTCTCCTTATTTTTTAATCAGTTTAAAAGAAATTGTCTTCTAAATCTTAAATGCTTATCTAATATTTATTTTTGCCATCATCGAGAGTTTGTTTGTATATGTGATGCAGGTAGCGCCTACAAATAATAAAAATAATAAAGAAATAATCAATAATTCTTTATTGATTTTTTCTTAAAGCTCAAATTAATTGAAATATTTGCTTACCGGGTAGTATCATTAAATAGGGCCAATAATGGTAACAACTAACAACTGACAACGCAATTTATAAAGATATTTGCTCATATTTTTTCCTCCAACATATTCTTTTATATACACAAATGAAATCATTTTCCTATTGTATCTATAAGTACCAATACTCGTGTTCATGATTTCACAAGCGATGTGTGATTTCCAGCCAGATTTTCCTCGTTATATAAAGTGACATAGTAAATAAAAAAACGATGTTATTTTTGGAATAATAAGTAGAAATATTTTCGACGAAAAAGTGGAGCATCGTATCTCCTAATAATATTGGGTACGTTGAAGAATATTTTTCGAGGAACTCTGGTAATATAACAATCAATATTATTCAATAGCCATTAAATCACTCGCATTTAAATGCAAATAAGTAAAGTATTCAGATACTTCAAACAGAAGTGGATTTTCCATTTCTATTTTCAGTATCTGGAAATTACACACTTGAAACATAAATTCATATTAGTGGTAAATAAATATATGTACCTACTTTATCTTCTTAATATTCGAAACTATTTCAGTTATCCTCTTAAATACTTTTAAAGAGTTTAAATACTGACATTTTAAAAATGTTCTCCGTACTAAATAAAAGGTTAAACTTGTTCCAACCTACTGGCAGTCTATGAATAGTTTACATCCTTTGACAGCGACATCCAAAGTTAGTTTTAGGAGCTATATAGTTCCTCAGAGAATAACCAACTTTCTTAAGTAATTTTCGGGGTGTACACCCTAATAATAATATTCAAGATATAACATGATAGTTTGACAATAATTCGGAAATAAAATTGATATCATACTTACCTTATACCATAGTCTTATACGCCACCTCTATCATCTATAACTAAACCACACACAAATAGATACTTAAATTGCAAACAATTAAATTAAATATATAGAGTTTAGTGTTACTGTGGTTGGACAGGAAGGTCATGCTTGCACCCAAATTGATTACAGATGCATTCACAGAAGATGTGTCATAAACGGGTGTTGTATTGTAGAGTAGGGTATGTGAAAACATGACGTAGACTAGTATAATAGGCTTTGCTTTTTCTCAACCGTACCAAATATTGTTGTTTAATAACAAGTCTTCTAAATAATATAGGTTGTTGATTTTATAAGGTACTAAGGTACAGCTGCGCTCCGCGGTTTTACCCGCATTGCTCCGCTTTTGTTGGTCCTAGCGTGATGATGTATAGCATATACCCTTCCTCGATAAATTGGCTTATCTAAAACCGAAAGAATCTTTCAAATCGGACCAGTAGTTCCTGAGATTAGCGCGTTCAAACAAACAAACAAACTCTTCAGCTTTATAATATGTATTAGTATAGATTTTACTCTTATTCGTTACGTCTTTTGTCTTCCTGCGACACATATACGTAAAAATACAATTGCGCATTTGTTATCTTAGTAAATATTTTTACTTAATTTAAATAGGCGACGTAGTATATTGAAAAATAAACACAATTATCAATAAACGCAATGGTTATAACTTATAATATAACTATAGTCCCTAATGAAACTGATAATATTACGTTAGCGTCTATTATGTTTATCATAATATTATTGTCGTTTATTACATGTGCATGTAGTAATATCCATTAATGAATTCGCACATACGTAATAACTTTAATACATATAATATAAAGAACGTTTCCTTATATTTGCTATAATCTTTCCGTTCCCATTCATTATCAATTACAAATTATTTCTTTATCTATAGCTAAAAAATTGTAAATACACACTAAATTTGAGAAACACTCTAGGTAGAGATTTATTACTTGTTACGTTTTTATCCATCTTCTGAAAAGTAACGGAAGTAATACATATTTCTAATATAGACTCGATTGTTTTGAATTAAATTTGGTACAGAGATCGTTAGACTTGAAGATGGACATAGAATAAGTTTTATCACGGAAACCCCACAAGAACGGGAGCCATATGGATTCTTCTTTGACTACGCGGGCGAACCCGTGGGCGGAAAGCTAGTTCAGTTTTATATAGCTCTAACATAAGGGTCAGATCATCCATCAAATCTGTGTAAAGTAGATTAAGATTTAGTACTAAGATTAATAATCTCGATTGAAGTGAACTAGTAACCCTGAGATTGACGTCATATTAACCGATGTTCCTCGAACTTGAACTATAATGGAGCGTGCAAATATATCAATATCTCACAATATTGAATTATTACTAAAACTTCTGATTTTTATAATTAAATTATGTTTTTAATGTTAAATTTAAAAATAAATCTAATCGTATTATGTTCCAAAGGCGAAAAATCTGTGAAATCATCTCGTAAAATAATGTTATATTAGATTTATTGTATCTGTTACCTAATTGATATATTTTGATTTTTGTACAGTTTGAAAAGTTGTGATCGAAGGTTACGAGCTGAAGAAAAATCTTATTTCATAAACTCTCTTAAATAAAATGAATACTTTTACGATATAAAATATGTCAATCGGAGGTTTACGACGTAGGTACTTCGCAATAAACCTAGCGTACCTATTTAGCTTTCACTGCAGTAAAATCTAGCCTTATTGGAGACGTAATTAGTATTTGTAATTAGTAATTACTATTTGTAAGTACAATATTTATTAAGAATAATATTTATTCTGGAACAATAAACAAAAACTCTAACAATTTTAAATACTGACATACACAAAAAAACTACTTAGTTACAACAAAAGTAGCAATATTAGATTGCAAAAAATGCATTTGTTTCTCCATTTAATTCCCATTCAGAGTTTCTGATTGAAATCACAATAGACTTAATTTGAACAATAATTTAATGTATACTTATCGGCTATGACCGTGTCCCGAGCTAATAATTATGTATTATGTTTAGATCAAATTCCGCAATTTGACGGTTCGTCTATCCTTTGCATCCCCTGCGGAATGCGATGTCACGTAACATCAATTACTTCAATTGTTATCATTGCACAATTCGTATTGTATACACGGTACAAAGATCCATTAACTATACCTAGAATTATAAATTAAACATGCGTAAACTATCTTTGTCCTCTGGGATAAAGGTAGTATTTATTTCAGCGCGTCGAAGACTTAAAGGTCGAAGCTCATTATCAAAAACGATATTCGAGGAAACTTTAATCAGAATAATATTTTTCAACATAATATCTTCGGATAATTTTATTACAAAAAAAAAGTCGAGTATTACTTTTAATAATTGCACAAAACTTAATTTTCTATGCGTCAAAATAATACTTGTATGGACTGCCTAAATTAAAAATGTGTGAGTTCGGTATCCGCAAAAGAATATTTAAGAAAAAAACTGCTAAGGAACAAAAAGCTGATCACCGAGCCCGAATAGAAAATCGATCAGTGAAGCTGATGCAGATCAGCATGCGAATGCATGTAGGGAACCACGCAATACGCATAGGGAATGGGATAGATGTATAAATAAAAGGTTATAAAACAATAAATCAGATATTAATTTACTTAAAAACAGGGAATTAGCGAGGAACTAACGCAGATAATATAATATTATACTAAGTATGTACAAACAATAACACTTCGTGTCTATTACAGTAGACAAAATTGAATAGAGTAGTAAATATTTTCTGTTTAATATGAAGGGGACAAAACGTAAGCATGTTTATTTACATTAATTTAGATACTTCTAGAATAGGTTTATGTCTATAAAATACGTCGCAGGCTATGACTCAGTTTGCATTTAAATAATATTTATCTGACTATTTGTTGTTTACATTTTAAATTAATAATTTAAGTAAAATTAATATCTACCCAAGTGTGTATTAATGACTTGTGTGCGTAATGGTATAACTAGAAAAATACGTAAAAATATTATAATAGAGATTCTTTTTTTAGCGTTGGTTGGTTAAAATGAGTTCAAATCTTCTGTTAGAAATAGTGTCACCAGACCAGCTTTTTTAATAAAACATTTTATGATTTTCTTCATAACAGAACCCTTCAAAACTATAACTTTACGACAAAAGAAGTCCAAGAAATTGCTATCTTGTACAAGTTATTTTTCAAATAATTTTTTGAATTGAAAAACCGCGAATTGTTAGCAAATTTACAAAGAGCATAATTTATACAGAGCGCTACAGAATGTCCTTTAGTCCGTCGAATTAATTAAAATTTAATACTTACTTAACTTTCTTTACTCCAGATTTGCTTGTAGCGTTTGCAGTCGTTAAGAGTTTTTATCAATTGTACTGAAACTTGTTCTGAGGGTGTCGCATCAAAGCTGTTATGCAATTATATCCAACTAGCAACCGTTGTTAATTATCCTTACATAAAGCTAGGTCAATATGACGTTAGAATAATAAATAAGTACGTAAAAGTACGTAGTTTCTCTATGAGTAGGTACGATTATTATTCCATCCAATGTTGTATTATATTTTACTATTAGAAAGTGGTCCTGTTCCTAGAATAGATTAAAAAAAATCTAAGAAAAAAATATAAATATTTCATCTTACGGTTTGTTTTGAAGAATTTATTTTTTTTAAACTAAAATGTGGCATATACGATTTTGATTACAACTTTGCTGCGTGAAATGTGTATCTCAAACATTTTCCTACTACCTAACAAATCACTCAACTGCAGTGTGTTATGATAACGTTTAATAACAATTATTCATACCTTTATGATCATAATTCCTTTATACTCTGAATATAATACTAGTTAGATATAAGAGGTATATTATTATCTGTACCAGTGACACGCGCCAACACAAATTATCTCTATTAACTACCTATCTATACATCTCTATACACTAGTTAATAGGTGGTTTGTACATAATTAATTATTACACAACTGTTTGATTTTTATTGTTATTTCACTTTGCACTAGCTATTTTAAATTACGGTAATATATTTTTATTTGAATATCAAGTATCATGAATACTTCATATAACTATTATACTGGATGTATTATATTAATAGAAATGAATTTCTTTAAATGAATGTTATTAGTTTACATCTTGCATACAGAATAATTCAGGCGGGAATGTCAGGTCACACGGCTGTTAATTTTAAATGAAACATCTATTTCAGATTTTTATGAATAAAATTGAACTAAAATAGAGTGCAAGGTCAAAACAGTAAGCTGATTGTACATTGAAAAAAGTTGCATAAAATTAAAAATGCATAAGTACGTACTACCATATTACTGCGAACAGTTAATACGGAAAGAAAGTATCATACTTTTTCCCCCTTTCACTATATTAGTTGACTTGATATACCTAAATGCAAAAAAAGTTTTAACAGTCTATATTAATTTTACATTTAGTTTCTTTTTAGCCAATTATCCCATTTGACTATAGGTAGGTACATAGGTAGAGTTAGGTTAGTATAGGTACCGGGTGTACGTAATATATTCAGCGTAATTTTGGACTTTTGATTTAATAATTACTGAACTATAGGAAAAATATTATAGAAACAATCCGATCCTGCTTTCAGAACTAATAAAGTTAAGTTCTAGTAAGATGTCCATTATTTCTATTTATTCAATCAGAAAAAATCAGCCTCGCAAACAAGGGGCGTTTTACACTCCAGACCCCATCACATAAATAAACATTGCCAATTGATTTTCTATTGTAATATAATATTTACAATATAACTCATTGAGTTCATAAAAGTTTTCCGCTCAGGAAATGTGATGTTCACGTCGTAACCACATGACAGCATTACGGCATCGTTTAATAGGATGTCACTCGATACTTGTATCCTACACGCGGTTTACTCGTGAACCTTTCATGACACTTTCATACCTATTTTTAAGTAAAAAACATATTGTATGATAAACTTTTCTGTATTACTCACATTTATTATAAACGATATGTGCTTGTCGTTGTATACACATACAAAATGTTAAATTAAACTTTGCTTGATATTTTCATTAATTCAAATTGAAAAATAGTATTACAGTTAAAGATCATAATTCGATGCCACCAGCTATGCAACCATACTTTCACGTCATCCAAAACTTTGCAGGAAAGGAAACTATACGTCAATTACCAAAACAGAATAATTACATCAATATGAGAGTGTAGGGACCGACAAATCAAGAGTAATTTAGAGCGCATTATTGTCTGACATAATAATTTGGCAGCGGTCAATGATCTTAAATGCAACATTCAGAACATTATAAAGATCATCAGGCACATAATGCACTCATTCAGTAGGTACAATTATCTCCTCAGTACTCACGTTCAGTAGATTAATCATTATCGCATTCATCGCTAAAATTTCCACGTTTATTTATTAATTTAATATTTATGAATAAGATTAGTATTCAACGGCTGTACAAGCTGTTTTTGTTGTCGATCTAAATCACGTGCGACGGCAATTATTGTGGAATATTTTATCTGTATTGTTTTTAAACATTATTTACACGAGGTGCGAGCGGCTGAGTACCTTTTAACATGATTAAATTTCACTTCGGGTCAAAACAGCTAGTTAAGATTAGACTTCACAGATAACATAAGATACCTACATAAAATAGATAATTGTATTATCAACAAATGGTGTGATCTTATCTTTAAGCGTAATAGTTCTTGTCCCTCGAAGAGGTTAAGGTTATATCATCAATCGTTAAATCAAAGCACGAAGGGTGTTTTGTAATAACAAACAATTTAAGTTATGTAACTATACAATATCTTTATCGTAAAAAATCGATTCTGTTGTATCAAATTAATGGCAGAGGCATTTGTACTATTATTCTAAATTACTTTAATTAATTAATTTAACCCGAAATTACGAAATTTTTAGTTTCTAGAAGCTTTTAACTTATGAAGCAACTTTCGTAAATATTGAATTACTAGAATAATAAAATGTGATTTAATTGAAAACAAACACTTCAAATTGTATACAAAATTCCTTCAATTTTAACGAAATAATACAACGCTCCAGGCAGCTTCAACGAAAGCGCCAAATTTTTCAAGTTTTCCTCTCTTATCACTGCCCTTTGTGCGTAGAGAGCGAATGTTTTGTTTCAATATACTTGACCTAGAATACCTTCCTTGACATTGTACTGGACTACATTTTGTGTAACATAAGCATATTCATAAGGCAACATATACTATGGAGTTGATCTCAAATTTCCTGCTGGGAATAGTGTAATGAAAATGGATAATTTATACATTGACGCGCATACAAATTTCCGCTCATGTGTAAACTTCTTGGAATACGGCTGGATAAATACATCTTATTCGATTAGTTTATTAAGCAAAGCTCGAACTAAATCTATTATTAGAATAAACTCAAAGTTACACATTTAGTAGACTTCTACTTTAGAATCATCTCATCGTATAGATGTAAAACTACTTATTTTTCATGATAAAATTAAAATCGATCAATATCATTCGTACTTAATCGGAATATATATTAAATGAAATTAAAGAACT
>CAJQZN010032325.1:0-11836 GCA_907164685.1 Colias eurytheme | reverse complement strand
TATAGGAGACATTCATCATTCATCATCGATCGAGATATGAAAATTTTGATCCAAACATAATGTTCATCTCTTTTCCTATAGGGAATACGGCTGAAAATCAAATTTGAAATAAATAAAAACATTTCTATAGAACGACAGATAAAAAGCATAACAGGCACAGCCGCATGTGTGTAATTCATTTATTTGTGATCACACCGAAATATTTTCAATACGAATATTTATGAATATTTAAAACGTGTGGCGTGACTTGAATTTTATTTATAACATTCCATTTACACGGTTCGTATACAAATATTGTTAATTAAATATTTGTACGGCAAATCACATTTAATGTTCGCAGATTTTTTTCGTTTGATAACAGTTTTCAGTGGACTGGAAAGGTGGAATCGTGACTTATAAAAAATGCTGACAAATTTGATAATAATTATTGTAAAATTAATTTCTACGTAACTTAGGTTATTAAAGTTAATAGGTTAAAAATATGGAAGAGATTATTGTTATGAGAAAACATATTATAGGCTTAATATTGACGTTAAAGGTTTTGAAAATGGAAGATGTTGGTTATCTTTTTACACAAAACGGCTTAACTAATATTGATGACAATAATATTTAACCAGATACAGGCACTCTTCTAATAATTCGAGTACCAAAAGGAAATGCGGGGATATTTCAATGTATATAGTAAGCTTCTATACACGCAATTATTATAACCAAATGATATGAACCACACAATTTTCCAAATTAATCTACATTCGTAATTAACCTAATGCAATATTTGATTAATTATACGAGTAAATGAACATTATAGTAATTTGGAATGCTATGGCAAGTATAGTATAATTATAATAATATAGTAATATATTACTTGTGCTATCATTGGCTGATTCTATTAATTTGAATCAAAATAATTATACTCTAACAAGTTCTTACATAAAAATATATCAACCAAAATAATACGTACACCAAAATAGTTATATGAAGCGGTACTAATAGGCGGTCTTATCGCTAAGAAGCGATATCTTCCAGGCAACTTTATGATGGAGGAAAAGTTTGAAGAAAGAAAAACATCAACAAGAGCATATTATATCTTTTTTCATCACAAATAATGACTCCATTCTTAGAGTTATTTAAATTGTTATCAAAACGGTGCAATTAAAGAGAAGTCTAACAATTAACAGCTCTAACTTCTAACGAATAAAGTTGAAAATTTAATTGTGATAACTGCAATATAAATATGGTATTTTAATAAGCTTTACACTGAAGTCTAGACTGTTTTTGAAACTATGTAAACACTGGACTATTGTTGCTTCGTTCTTTTGTTGATTTTCCGCAGAATACGGAAACCTTTTCTTTTACTAAAATAATAATATTGTTACAGAAGCTTTCCTTATTTAACCTGTACAAGGATATCATTTCAATCATTTTCAAAATTGCCTTTTCGATGGCTAGATCAGCTATTCAGATTTATATTTTTGTTTAATAGATAATAAAATATCATGTTTGTAGCTTTATTCATATACTAGCTTCCGCCCGCGGCTTCGCCCGCGTGGTGTTTTGATAAAAGGTAGCCTTATGTTCTTTCTCAGGGTCTAAGATTGTCTGTGCCAAATTTCATAAAAATCGGTTGAGAGGTTTAAGCGGGAAAGCGTAACAGACGGACAGACAGTGTTACTTTCCAATTTATAATATTAGTGGGGATATTAAAACATTTTTGGAAGTTCTTTAACTAGTAAGTATAATGAGTCTTCTAGATATCTGATTAAAAACCAATTAGAAGCAACCAAGAGATCAAACATTAGCACTGAACAAAACAGCACAGGTAATAAAATATAATGGAATATTGAAAAAGTTTATTGTGATGATAATTTTTATTTACCTATGATCACGATGAAGTCATAAACCATGAAAACGTTCTACTACTTTATTCGTAAATATAACGAATTCTTATTTGCATACTATGTCTTCTTTTATTTTGTACCATGTAAAATGGCAGTACATTACCTCTCTTTTGTTATTGCTATTATTATTACCTAAAACCCACTTATACTTTTCGTAATACCAATAATATTTATTACCCTTTACTCGTTCACAAAACATATCAACAACATTGGGTAATTCGTCAAAGAGTAGCGAAATAAATAGCCTAATATCTTTAAAAGGTTCCATATTGTCAGGCAAGATAATACGGTCGATACCTTTAAAATGCTCTCACGACTACGATAGAAGGACAAAATGTTTTTCCCAAGGGTTATAAACCAACCCATTATGAAGGGATCGCTATCAGAGTGTAGTGAGTAATAAATATATGTGATGTATTTGGTGGGAGGTAAATAGGATACATTTTCATAAGTTCGGGTTATAGTAATTGTTCGGTTCACTGCTTTTTAGAGATGAAAATGGATGTGTTATGTGTTGCGTGGAGTGTGGAGTTTTGGATGGCTTACATCAACATAATAAGTATCATAGTATTATGTATATATACGTAAAAATATATCTAAGGCAAGTAGTTATTATAATAATTGTTTCTTTCACTATTATAATATGTTTTAATGTGTAATAAAAAACCTGTATGTAAGCGAAATGGGCTTGGGCAGCTAAAATAACATGAACTTTTCAGATAAGTTTTTTGCTTTGCATAATTCATATCTAAATGTAAAAGCTTCTTTACTCTACGATGTAATAAGTTAATAACATAACTATAAAACAGTCGTTATTTACCTACAATATACATAAAACAGATAAAATAACTACATTTCAACGTACTTCCAAACCGATTCCATAAGTGTGCAACATATTTAAAATTAAAATTCGTACAAGTGGTCCCAGCCAGCTAATATTTTATTCAAAATCCGCCCCGGTGTTTACCGCGAGGAAGGGATTTGCTGAATAAAACTAAGATTGCTCTATTTTTATGAACATTCGCTGTTTTCGGGGAAATGTTGTTTGTTTGTGTATCGCTTGAATAGTTATTTACTTTTTATGCTAAAGTATTGTGGGGGATAAAGGTTGGTTTATTTAACTGTTTGAAGAGGGTTGTTGAAAATAGAAATAATATAATATAGTTTAATGTATTAAATTTAGTTTATTTTGATTTAAAGGTTTTATTGAAACATTTTATTATAGTCACTTCTTCCAGCTTTATCTCAATTAAAATATTATTTTGAATTTAGTTATCCTTGTTATTTTCGGTAACCTTTTTATGCATTATATATTGTTGATATATATATATCACAAAATGAGCTCTATCGATTTTGATAAAATTTATCACATACCTTGAAAACTTTTTGATAAAGTTATTCACGAAACTTGATCAAAAATGTTATCGATCATTCGTAAAACAGAGGATCAAATTTTATACTATAATATGTGTATTGTGGTAAACTAGTTTATGTAAGCCTAGGCGGTGTCAGGAAACTGATTGAGACAGAATGAAGAAGTATAGATGTAAGATAGCAAAACAAACTATTAAAAGTTATGATTATTATGAACTTTCTCTATTATCTTCTGAAGCCAGCCATGACATAAAACGGTCCCAAAATTGTCTCCACCCAAATTATTACTATAGTTACTTTACTTTACTAAGTTATGTTCGCATTTTTCTTCAATTTTTTTTGCCAAACTACGTAACTATATAAGTATTACAAAAACAAGAGTTTGATTAGCTAGCATGCTGGCTAGTAACTATTTTAACAGAAAAATATGCGAAAACACTAACTATTCGTCTGTAACAATAGAACTTACTTCTAGTTCAAATTCAGCATAAAAAAAGTCCTATGCAACTGTCAGAATGCAGGACATTTCTACCAACTGCAACTGTACAAATGACCAGAGGCTTGACACCAAGCATGCATGAAACACATGCATAAAAACTGTCTCGCACTGGCATTAAAATTCCAAGTGAAAAATGAAACCTATTTTTCCACCAAAGTCGGGTTTTCGTGTAAATTACGAAGGGTATATCTGATGATCAATAAGCCAAACCCTTCCAAAGCTCATTCCTTATCTATCTTTACACTTCATTTCTATGGTTTTACGTACAATTTTGTTACATTTGATTTTCTGGGATTTCCAGTACGTTTATACTAATATTATAAAGCTGAAGAGTTTGTTTGAACGCGCTTATCTCAGGAAATTCCGGGCCGATTTGAAAAATTCTTTCGGTATTAAATAGCTCATTTATCGAGGAAGGCTATAGGCTATATATCATCACGCTACGACCAACAGGAGTGGAGCCACGGGGGTTAAACCGCGCGGAGCAGCTAGTAGGTATATATTGTCGCAGTCGGAATGTTTAAAGTTATAAAAAAATATCAGCAAACAGTTGGCTGATATATTTTTCCTCTTTCCACTTATTTAGACAGACAATAAAGGTTTATTAGCTGGAAAGAGTGAAATTCAGGAAATCGTGGAGAAAACTGTTTCCCAGAAATTTGATTTAGTATCTCAACTCTTTTATAACGAATTTTACTTTGATTTATTCAGAGAAACATTTAACATCTTTTATTTCTTGGAATGAGTATGAGGAAGGATTTTGACAGAACTATCATATTTTTATTGTACATATTTTTCTTCATTCTGTGTTAAGTATATACTTAGTATATTTTTTGCTTGATTTGAATTAAATATTATGCTGCTGATCCGTATTTTATAGTACCTACCTAATTGATAACTTTTAAACTAAATTTTCTCTAGTGGCTTCGCTCGCAGTTGGTCTAAATGTATATATAGAGACATTTTTTTTTCCACATAAAATATTCTCGTAATAATATTTCTAAATTACTTTTGCTATTTTTATTGAATATTTAGAATGATTAACATTTATAAAAATTAAATTAATGTTAAAATCCTCAAAAAATAATTTACACTCAGTAATTACCTAAGACTACAATAGCAGGTTTTCTCAGCATTCGAATCTGAAAAGCCATTTATTCACTAGCTTTGTTTTACACAATTAATAAGTGTAAATAACGCCGAGGAAGCGCCCCTAATCCCTCCATAGAAGCGAAGCCCTGACGACGGAGATAGTGTTAATTCTCCAGACGAATCCTACAAGATCTGTATACATTGCGCGATTTAATAGAACGCTTGTGTTTCCCTCTCTAATGAAAGACTCAGTGTATATCTAATGGTAAAGAATAGTCGTTGCTTGGTACAGGTTTTGTTGGTTGTTTGAATAATTTTCTTACGTATTGCGTTCATTTGTAGATTGTAGTTATTGGAGTTAGTGCTTGTAATTATTTTATATTTCTGGAACATTCCTTGGAAAAACCTTTATTTTTTAAGAGTTGAATAATTAATAAATAAATAAATAATATATAAGTTTGGGACAATCATGGGATAATTTTCACACAGGGCACGATGTGATACCATACTAAGCTTTCGCTTGTGTTATGGACCCCAGATGGCTGATATACATACATATAATATATTTTTTATAACAAATACTTAGATAGATAATTAACACCCAGACACAGAGCAAATATATATGTTCATCACACAAATATTTGCCCCGGGTGGGAATCGAACCCACGACCTCTGCCTAGGAAGGTAGGGCCACTACCAACCACGCCAACCAGTCAGTCAGGTCAAATCAAGGTTCTTTAAAACTATTTATATAATCCTGTCAAGTGTTTGCTGTGCCCCGCGGTTTTACCCACATTGTTCCGCTCCTTTTAGTCTTAGCGAGATGATATATAGTCTATAGCCTTCCTCGATAAATGGGCTATCTAACACCGAAATAATTTTTCAAATCGCACCAGTACTTCCCGAGATTAGCGCGTTCAAACAAACAAACAAACAAACTCTTCAGCTTTATAAAATTAGTATAGAAATAGATGAAAGAAATTGAACATTATTGCGGCATTAAATGCATGCGGCATATTCAAGTTTATGTTGTGAAAAATTTGTTTAATTGGAAATCCATATAAAATACATGCAGTTTCTTTTAAAATTTGCCCATTTGCAACACAGACACCTCAATAATTCTCTCTATTATTAACAAAAATAATTAAAAACCTTAAACTACTATCTCTCTATGAAAAGTGTCATTTCTCTACATATCTCCATCGACCTAGCTTCCATTTAGTCAATTACTTACTCATAAGTCATATAATCCATACTAATATTATAAATGCGAAAGTATAACTCTGTCTGTCTGTCTGTTACTCAATCACGCCTAAACTACTGAACCAATTTGCATGAAATTTGGTATGGAGATATTTTGATACCCGAGAAAGGACATAGGCTACTTTTTATCCCGGGAAATAGGATAGGCTTTATCCCGGAAATCCCACGGGAACTATGCGGGTTTTTCTTTGCCTGCGCGGGCGAAGCTGCGGGTGGAAAGCTAGTAGTTCATAAGAAACTTAGTTCTAACATCATATTTTAATGAAAGTGTCTTACTGCTGCACTCAGAAAAGTGCAAAGACTTCTGTGGCCTGTGCTAAAAGGAAAAGATTTTAAAATATTGAGTTTTAGAGACACATACTACTTACTCATTACCTTGCCATTACTATATTAATTATACTAGCTGTGCCGCGCGGTTTCACACGCGAACAAATCCGCAAAAGCAAGTATTTCTTATGCTACATACTGCTAAGTATTATCAAAATCGGTCCTGTAGTTTTCCCGTAGTAGAGTATCAAACATACATCCATCGATACTTATAAACTTTTACGTTGACAATATTAAAATATAACGGTTTAAGACATTTATTTCTCAAAAAGATTAAACAGCGACTACATAAGATGAAATTACTAAGACGTGCAAAAATAATCATTTTAAAGTACAATAGGGAGTAGAATTCGTTATTTAGTCTAAAATACCGAACATTTCGTATACCTGTGCGATGTTGGCACAAATATTTATCACCACTTTCCCAAATATTATCTGTACACGGAAAAAAGGCGCAATAAATTCGTTTCCACGTATGTTCTGGGAAATAAGCGGGAAATGGAAAATTATTTGCGATTGCAAAGGGGAAGTACTGGATTAGCGAGAAGTGACTCTGTGGTATGGTAATAGGGTTTAATTTGGTTATTCCGATCGTTATCATTGTAATTGCTATGTTATTACGCTTTTATCGAGTGTCGTTTGAAGAGTTGAAAACATTCTGTTCACGTTCGAGGAATTGAGGCGATGTGTTAAATTAAATAAATAGCATTAAATGTTCTAGAGAGTTATGTTGAGATGAAGAAATCGTTACTTATTGCAGAAAGTTTTTTTGTTTGTCCTCTGGAACTAATGAAATGAACTGAAAATATGTACCTTTATTTTATGTTGTTAAGACAGTTTTAGTATGGTTGAGAAATAAGGTTATTTTTATGTATATCTAGTGAAAGAAATATTATCAAATCGCAGGTGTGCAAACAATGCATATTATGGTCATAAATCACAGTACAACAGAGCCATAGACCGAGGTTTGTAAATTAACCCGGCGTCATTGTGGTAGAAAACAGATACGCGAACGTTGAGGTGGGTCAATATTACCCATATATTTTATAGTTGTTATTTTTTAAACTTTTTAAGAAAATTAGTATTCTGTGTTATTATTATAGGTTATAGGTATTCTGGTTTTGATAATATAAAATAAAAATAATAATTAACCAACGTTTTATTCACTTTAATCAATTTTGACATAAACTCATAAAAATAGGAACAAAATACAGACCTCTTACGTTTTCATGTCATTCCTACGCTAATAACCAGTAATTTTGGTTACAAATAGCATTTTTATAAACTTAAGTCTAATATATTAGAAAAAAACTTTAACAAAGCTAATTAGAATCTTCGTTGTAAATGAAATCAATACAGAAAGCCAAGATGCTTTCAGGACAAATAAATTTAGGGCAAGCTTGACAAAAATGTTTTGTTTTACTATTTTTATTTCCGGACACACTTAACATCTTTTTCGGGAATTGCAGGTGGCTCCTCTGATGATCCACCAATAAATTCTCTGCCCATTTGTCATTGCTATCGATCAATTTCTGGCGAATTTTCAAATGTTCTATGACCAGAGCAAGACCTACGTTTTTTCAAAAAATTTCCTCGCTTATCGTTTGGTTTATTTTTAATTATGCAACGTATTATAAGCGCATTAATTCCTGTGTGTCCAGCATGGCATAAAAATTGTCAGGGGCCACCTTTTGGAGTTACGACTCACATCATATGAGGCGCAATGTTCATCAGCGACGTCAACCCCATATTTAGTTTTATTGTAAAAGGTATTGAATTCGGGTTTTCACTTTTCTCCGCTTGAAACACACTCTGCACTCTAACATGATCCTCTTCTTTTACTTCATCATCATAATAAGGTAAGTCTGAGTCAGACAAGAGTCTAAGCCCGCCATGATACGTGATATTTTCTATTCTATCCATTTATAGTACCTATTTTATAATAAGTACTTGTTGGACAAACAAAAACATTTAATTTACAGACACAAGCAAAAAAAATTTTGCAGAAACCAAGAAATCATACACAACAATAAAAATCGATAACTTAGCCATGGCGCGAAATTGTTACATCAATTGTGAGGATGGGTCATATTTACCTTTTTCGAAAAAACACGCGTGTAGCTCCCAGTACACTCGACGTCGATAGGATTTCACTTCCAAAACGTTTAATGTACATTATCAGCTCCAGCTACTACAAAGAACAGCACAATCGTGCAAGTAATTACAAAGATATTGTAAATTATAAGCAAGCCGGGTCATTTTGACCCAACCTCAATGACGCCGGGTTAATCAAAAACTCCGATGTCACTGAGCGTAAAAAAGCGTGTTGTAGCATCAAAAACTGACCAAATATAATATAGCTTATCTTTTATTTAATCTTATTTATAAATTCAATATTAAACATAGCTGGAAGACCAACTCTAACCTTCTAAAAATTATCATACCACGTGTGCGTCGCTTATTCATTAGTATTTCTTATTATAATATTTTAGAAATTTATTGTATTTAAAAGCTCATATAAGACACCTTCATTACCTATTTATTACTATCAAAAGATCCTTATATCAAAAGCTCTAAAATATATCACTACAAACACAACATCTTTACTTATTATTGTCAAAAAGGGACATCCCTAATATCCACACACAAGCATATACGTTGAACAATTTAGAAGCAAATGGATTGATATGCATTCAAACAAACCCAGATTTAAAGGTAAGTTTACGACTTAGACCCTTGAGGTTGAACGGAGGGAGATTACAAAAATTTCGATCCATTCCCGTATCAAAAGAATAGCGAACATAACTTTGCCATCACTTCGCGACACTCTATAAATAAAGAGATGTGATAATATCGCGAAAAAGCTCTGTAGGGTTGTCGACGAAAACTTTTAAGAATTTTTTAAATACTAAAATTAGAGAGAATGGTTTTTTCGTTGTTTGTGATGTAAATCGACTCATAAGAATAAATATTATAAATAGCGAAATAATAGATATAGCAATACTTTTTTTAATTGACATAACGCACCATAGATTTCATATGTAGCGTTTTTTTTCAATAGAACGTTTTCATCTATTCTCTTTTTTAACGTTTAGTTATAGTGTTCATATTTCACTTAAATCCTGAATATCCTACATAGAATATAGGATAATAACAACAATAAACAATAAACAATAAACTTTATTTCCAAAAATATAAGACATATTGAAAACCATAAGATAATTCAGGTAAGATAACGCAAAGATAATTCAGTTGTTCATTTTTACCGATTCTTTTTAACAATATTTAAACGTACTTATAAAAGCACTAGAATAAACTAGGTATCTAAAAGTGATTGCTCATAACTTAAATGAAGCTGAAACAGCAACAGCAGACCTTATCACAGAATATTTAACGAGGAAACTCATAAATCAAACGATAAAATAAATAAAACATAAATCTATCAACCCTAGAGCTTAAGACGCCATTTATTAGAATAGCTCTTTAATTTGTGAGACTTTCCACTCTCGGAAAATTATTTAATAGGTCAAAGTCTTTAGATATAGCTGATGTATTGTCTTTAACTTCCAAATTGGGATAGCTTGGAGCAGAATTTAATATTTTGATGTCTTCGGCTTTTTGGTATTCATTGTTGCTACTAGCTGCTTTCTCCGACTTTCACCGGTTTGACCTGGAACAAGAAAAGCTTATAAATATCTGGTATATTGTAGTTTTATGCTATTGAAATAATCATCATGACTGGATGAGTATTTCCATAGATTGCACCCTACAAACATATACAGAAACTTAAGACGTAACGTAGAGATAACAATTTATAATGTTTGTATAGAAGTATTGTGTTAGTGTTTTGAACTTATAATATATAATTTGTTTTCAAAATGTGCAAGCACGTTGTATTATTAATTATATAGAATATTGATCATTTTAAGAGTTAATTTGTGCCCACTACTTCGTCCGCTGGCGTGCACGTGCATTTGCTCTAGGTATCAAACCAAGTGCTATATTAGTTGAGACATTTTTACATAGCTTATAAATAATTTTATTACTGAAATAACTCGTAAGCTCATGCAAAAAACTCATATAATGCGAAAAAAATGAATTCATCTGCATAGTGTTCAATCATTTAATATTTATGCTATAAACATATTATATTAATACTAGCGGGCCGCCCCGGCTTCGCCCGTGGTACATAATATTTTCGTTTTCTCTACATAAGAACCATCCTCGTACTTCAAGGAATATAATAAAAAAATAATTATCGAAATCGGTTCAGCCGTTCTCGAGTTATGCGCTTACCAACACATTTTGCGATTCATTTTTATATATAAGATTATTATTCATTACTAAAATCTTGTTATTATCATAGCCTATTTCACTAATATTAAACCAAGTTATTAATATTAATGCTCATAGTTGAATATTATTAATACCAACATTATATCAACGAATGGGCTTCAAAACTGACAGTTCTAACTCCCTCTGTGACATAATTCTATGACAGATAACTGAGATATATTGTTAGAAGGTTAATAAATGGAATATTAATTAATTATTATGTATTATTGCATGTTTTGTGATAACAATACAATTATTTAAAACTAGCTTCCGCCCGCGGCGTAGCCCGCGTGGTGTTTTGATAAAAGGTAGCCTATGTTCTTTCTCAGGGTCTAAACTCTAAAGATTGTCTATGCCAAATTTAATCAAAACCGGTTGAGAGGTTTAAGCGGGAAAGCGTAACAGACAGACAGACAGAGTTACTTTCGCATTTATAATATTAGTAGGGACTAGTAGGGATTACATTAAATTTCCCGCTAGATTTGGTATTCCATTCCTTATTTTAATAAATAAATAAATTATTTTATTTTAAATGTGTAAAGTACCTAGCCGAAAATAGAACTAAGTATACTTACTTTATCAATATAAATTGAAAAAGTTCGCAAAGAATTTTTATATCTAAGCCTGTTTTATTTTCATGTTTGTAAGTACCTTACAAGTTTTCGATAAAAAAAATACTTTTTATGTAATACCTAACATAATATTTAGAGTCTACTTAAAGCAACTGTGAACATAGTGAGCTTAAAAAAAATATTTATAAACGTCAAGTGTCACTGCTTTAATATAATACATATTTTGCAGCATTTTATGGTAGTTCGCAATAAGTGGCAAAATATTACAAGGGTTGTAATTTTTATCAAGGTTAATTTTATCACCCATTAAAAATAATTTATCGCAATTGAAATTTAAAAGCCTTTTCGCTTTTGAAAATAGTGTTTTCAGTCTCCTTTTCATATTTAATTTATGAATATTTTTGAAGTATAACATCTGTAGGCGCGTTGAGAGTAAAATAATTTGGAAAATCCAAAAGTGCACGCCTCATAATTTT
>CAJQZN010032323.1:0-16712 GCA_907164685.1 Colias eurytheme | reverse complement strand
GATGTTTTGCGCGAAGTGACAGTAGTACCCACCTCAACGCTTCGCTTATGAGGCGTGCAATAACATCAAGACCAATTTTGCCAATTTAGAAAGAGTTTCTAATAAAATTGATCTTAGATTAAAATCTGAAGTAACAATCTCAAAGAAATATGCTTATTGAGATATTTAAATAGATTTTATTCGTCGAACCTTTGAAGTTTGGAACTAACTACGCACCCTTTGAGATCCTTTGAGGAAATCTGGTTGTAATAAAGGTTATTAGGTACCTCAGCTCTGTTGAGTGCAATTTTATAGGCCACTTCGTTATCAGGGAAGCGAAATCTCGCCTTCTATCTCGGTTTTTGCGAGTAAAAAGGTTTCTTGCAGTGTTAGAAATATATTATGTATAATAGATCTCTAGTTTGTTATATTATTCATTTATGATGATATTTAATAGACTTCGTAACAAGTTTTTATTTCTGTAAGCGTATATTTAGAATACTTCTTAAAAAAAGTGTATTTGTGATATATAATAATATGTAAGATTGTTTTATATAGAACTAGCGGTCCGCCCCGGCTTCGCCCGTGGTATATATTTACGTTTTTTCTACATAAGAACCATCCTCTTACTTCAAGGAATAAAAAAAGGAATAAAAAAAGAATTATCGAAATCGGTTCAGCCGTTCTCAAGTTATGCGCTTACCAACACATTTTGCGATTCATTTTTATATAAGACTAGCGGTCCGCCCCGGCTTCGCCCGTGGTACATATTTACGTTTTCTGTACATAAAAACCATCCTCGTACTTCAAGGAATATAATAAAAAAAGAATTATCGAAATCGGTTCAGCCGTTCTCGAGTTATGCGCTTACCAACACATTTTGCGATTCATTTTTATATATAAGAAGAAGATGTAAGGATGTTAAATAAATTCATTACCTATATAAATTAATTACATTTGAAATCAAGAATTTTGTTTTCCATGTATATTTAAAAAAAAGAGCGTGTGCGCCAAGCACACGTGTCAGAAGTGAAACTTCTTTGGCAAGATTTTAATCTTGATGGCTTTTATGGTTTATCTTAAAAGATACCATAAAAGCCATCCATGACGTTTCGGTATTGCCAAGAAGCTACCTTGAAATTTTACTCTCAACGGGCCTAAAGAAGTTTCACTTCAAAATAATATGACTATTTTATTCATAGTTTGCTTAATAGAGATCGGTTCAGACATTCACATTTATATAACTTGAATATATTACTTACCCTCTTTAAAATAATCTCTTATCCTTAATCCCATAGGTGACAGCATCAGGACCCCTCTTTACGTATCTGAAGTACCTACCTACATATTGCTGGAAGTTCGCGTGCGTTAACATTTATATGATATTTTAACAAGATTCTAATATTGTTACTATTATTTTTAAGCCAAAAGGGGAGTCTGGGTTCGATTCCTGTTTATTTAGTAGCATATTTAACATAATTAAATTTACAATGAAAAATATACTTACTAGATTATTGTTATATTTAATTAGAATCCCTAGCAATTAAGAATTTAAATTTATAATATGAATTTTCAGAAAAGAGTCGCTGCCCGTGGCATTGTGAATTTATATGGGAGACGCTGATCACTTGGGTACATAATATTATATGATACAATGGTACCCATCAGTATTACATCTGATTTCTTAACTTTAAAAATAATCTACATCGACATACCTTTATTCTTTTCCTTTTATAAGCATATTTTAGGAATAAATTTCATTCTAAGAATAAGAATCCATAATTCTGAACTTAGATAGTTCCTAAAGGTTTATTTAAGGGCCTGTTAAATCATACTTACGCAATGATCGACGTAATGAAATAAAAATGCAATTAAAAATTCATAATTTTATTAAAACTCAAAAGAAAACAAATCTATAGCTTCGTTTAATTATTTAAAAATTTAAAAGCTTTCTACACTTAACAATAAATTTACCACGAGTTCAAAATATTTTGACATTTCATGCTTTTAGAATAAATACAATAATTTAATTATCTAAAAACAAATTAATAAATATAATAACAATAATAAATATGAAAACATTAATAAACATTTGAATTGTTACAATAATTGAAAATACAATTAATATCACAATGGTTTTGAACAATTCATTTTTAAAAACTATTTTCAGAAGTGACAAATAATACAATAATTAAAATCTTCTTAGCCCTTAATTGCAAACTTTTTTAATTAATCTTACAAATTTTCTTAGATATTGACTTTAAAATGAAAGAGGCAGACGAATTACAATAATCCTTGTGAAATTATTATAATAAGGTGGTATAAATACTAAAATTTACACAAAAATGATTTTCCTGAAAACTTTTGATAACAGCAGTAAATTGCAAAGAATATAATATTAAAAATCACAAATAGAAAACACGACTTATATTATGTAAATTAAAGCCTCCTGACTATTTGGTTTACTAATCACTACATAGTATAAAACAAAGTCGCTTTCTCTGTCCCTATGTCCCTATGTCCCTTTGTATGCTTAAATCTTTAAAAATACGCAACGGATTTTGATGCGGTTTTTTTTAATAGATAGAGTGATTCAAGAGGAAGGTTTTAGTGTGTAATTTATTAGGTTTTAGACAAAGCGGGCGAAGCCGCGGGCGGTAAGCTAGTCGAATATAAAATATAAATTCTAACAACATATAACAATAATAACATTTATACTAATAATAGAATACAATATTTTTACTGTATAAGTTAAAAGTCCACAAAAGTGAATATAATTAATAAGAACATTAATTTTAATAATAAATCCATATAAGTAAAAACTGAATTAAAAGTTTGAACATAAACAAAATTACAATATTCAACTTTTCTGTCGATTCAAAATAATCTGTAAATCTGAAATTTATTACAATAAAAAATCGATTCAATTCATCAACAATTCAGTTAGATATATATAAAAAAAGTAAACAATAAATATTTAATCTTAAAAAATACGTATATAAATCGTAAAACAAACTCGTGGCAACCCTAAATCTATTGTTATCTATGCGGCTCGACGTCAGCCCTGACCACGAAAGTCTTTTTCCTAGGCGTATCATCAACACCATAGAAACACACACTCCTGCTCCTCTTAAACTCTACGCTCGAATAATTACGCGGCAGTGTTTTCGATTTCTCACAGTCACTTTTGAGGCAATAGTCGTATATGACTTTTGGTTCGCGGAAGTATTGGCTGTAGTAGCCGTTGGAGGTATCGATGGGGGGGTCTAGGCAAGTGTGGCCCTCGGGGCAAGTTCGGGGCTCTGGGGGCCACTGGGGCCATGGGGGCAAGTAGGTAGAGTGGGAATAAGTCGGGGCCCCAACGGGAGGCCCCGACGGTCATCCTCAGCGAAGCGGTTTGGACACTATGATAACGTCGGGCGCGGATCGTGTCGTTTCTGTGCTCATGGGACGACGGTCCGGGATTTTCTTGGCTATGTTGCGAAATTAAAAAAAATTACATATAAAAATTCAGTATCAAAGGGCGATTTTTCAATTCATAGTTAAAAGTTTGTCCAATAAAGTATTACTTACACAATAATATCAAAATTTTTTGAGACATTTTTAATAAGTATCTAGTATTCGACGAAAATATTTTAACCAATGATTGAAAAATCGCCCCTTTATGTAGTAGTTACTGTTACATAATATTATAAGTACATATAGTTATTATAAGTATATAGTACATATAAGTACACATATTTTGCAGTAAAAAATAATGAAAAATTGCATTGTTTTTCTAGCTACAGCCCGCAGCTACGCTCGCGTAGCAGAGCAAAATATGTTAATATCGCAGCATTTCTACATACATGTTATTATAGACCATAATCTCTATCTCTCTCTCTAATCTCTCTAAGTTTTCAGAGACGAAAAAACACGAATAATATACAAATTAGTGCCGATTTTTCAATTTAGAACCAATACGGTAATTAAAACGAATATTGTAGAAATAAATAGACAATAGTTAAATTAAATTAAAATTATTGAAAAACTGGCACTATTAAAAATAAACAATAAATTTTAATTACGAATTTACACGAATAATAATGCTTTAATAAAATATTAAAAGCATTATTATTCGTGTAAAATAACACAAAATCCGAGAAGATTACTATTTTTTTTAATAAATAAATGATAAACTAGGTAAATGTGTTATTTGTTTGGTGTTTATCATTCAAATTATCGATTCCAAGCCCCTTACAAATTTCTAACAGTGAGATCTTATACAAAGTTTCGATATAGTCATCATTTTTATACAAAATGTTCTCACATGAAAGAAATCCGTGTCGTTAAAAGCCTATATGATAATAGGGTTGACAACTTTTTTGGGTGAATATTGTAATCGTTATAAAATATAATTGTTCCGAATGTATTGAACGAAAATATAAGATTATAATTTGTCTGTTTAAGAAGTTGAAACATTGTTTCTATGATGATTTGTTAAACATAAAATTAATATTTTTTTAGCATTAGCTGACTGCCCTTTTATTCAAAAGGACATTTTGCTTATTAGATCAATTATTAAATTGAGGATTAAGAAGTCAAATATAAGAATTTATTCAAGGCAGCAATTACTATCTTCCGATTGCCTCATGCCCAACAATACCAATCTTCTATATATATTAAACTCAAAGGTGACTGATATAGTGATCTATCAACGCACAGCCCAAACCACTGGACGGATCAGGCTGAAATTTGGCATGCAGGTAGATGTTAGGACGTAGGCATCCGCTAAGAAAGGATTTCCCGAAATTCTTGCGGGAACGGTGAAAAACGGGGATGCACGTACAAAGTCGTGGGTGGAAGCTAGTATATTATAATGTGATAAATATTTGGAATTCACTGATTTTACTATTTCACAAAAATAATTCACTTATACGATTTTATTTCTATGTTTCACTTAATCTACCGATCTGGATCATTCAATTAATTTTTTGCCAATAAATAATAAATAAATAAATAATCGTCGACAACCCTACCGTTCATGCAAGCTATTACGACCGGATTAAAACTATCTCAATAGGATTACGAGGTAATGGGCTTATGGAAGCGTTCAGAATGAATGGCGTATGCTTCGTTTCGGCTAATCTGATGAGATGTTAACTTATTCGCTTGCCACATTTTCTTATTTATTTCTTTTTATAGTAAAATAGTTTACAATGGGTGGCCTTGTTGTTGTGAGCCATTTCTCCCAGACAAGTGAAGAGTAAATATCTTCGGTATTGTCGAGAGGTTACCAAATTAATCGCGTAAAATCTAAAACTAGAAAATACTAAATTAATAGTTTTTATTTTTCTAAAATAGTATTCAAATACATTTCTTATATGAAAAGGGCAAACGGGCAACTTATTCTTATACCTGATATTATTATGACTACACTAGTTTCCGCCCGCGGCTTCGCCCTCGCGGTGTTTTGATAAAAGGTAGCCTATGTTCTTTCTAAGGGTCTTAAGATTGTCTGTGCCAAATTTTATCAATATCGGTTGAGAGGTTTAAGCGGGAAAGCGTAACAGACAGACAGACAGAGTTACTTTCGCATTTATAATATTAAGTAGGGTCAACTCCTGTCTTTTTAGGACGGAGTTGCTACTTATATTTTATATAGAGAAGATATTCTTTTGATATTGAGCACTTAGCTCATTATCTAATGTTCAATATGATTAGGTACTTTTTCGAGCAGAAACTTTTCTGTATAAGTACAGGTAACCTAACAAAATATGATTCTGTAATATAGTATCTGTATCATTCAAATGGAATTTCCACTCTTATTTTACTTGGATGATACGTTGAACAATATATTATTTGTGTTGATTATCTTTAATATGTATTTGAAAAACTGATTGAAATCATAATTTTGCTTAGTAGGATTGTATGTATGAGTATGTCTATATGTGTTTTTAATGTGCATATGTGTGTGTGTATACTTACTTGGTTTAGTATCTTGCGGCGTTACTTGCCGAAGCAGTTCTATAGTTATTTGAGAGGTGCTTGTAGGTGCTGGGGGCGAAGGCCTAGCTATGGTAGCCCCAGAGTAGCCGAATGTTGAAAATCCTCTGCTGTTTGTAGTACCAGATCCTGTAAGAAGATGTTCGATGGTTTTATAGGTAAAGTAAAAAGAAAATAGTTCAATTTTGTTGACGAGAATGCATAAGTGTTTGAAAATCCTGTTGTTTTATTTACATGGTACCCGAATAACATGTACTATGAGTTGCATGTACTATGAGAGCATATTTGTCACTTACACCTAAATCACTGAACCCAATTTAATATTAGTTTAATTTAGTGGTAGATGAGGCCTTGTATAAAAAGGTTTATTTTAAATTCGAAAAAACAACTAATACGGGATGATAACATTCCCCCGTAAGCAAATCAACGCTGGCAAGCTAGTAACATCTATCTGGTCTGATTTGAAAAATTATTTCGGTGTTAGATAGCTCATTTATCGAGGAAGGCTATGGGCTATATATCATCACGCCAATACCAAGAGGAGCGGAGTCACATGGGAGAAACCGCGGGGCACAGCTAGTCATAAAATAAGAAAATTAACAAAATTTCCAGAGCGTTTGTTCTTGTTTAATGAATTATGTAATTCAATTTGCACGACTTTGTAGTGTGTAATGGATTGGAATAATATTATTGATTCTCGTTATTTTACATAATTTGATCACGTGTTTCGATACTGTAAGAGATTTCTGGGAAAAGCTTTTGAGTATTATAATTATTGAAAAGGTGTAAGGCATTTTTTTACAGATAATTTTATTTAATTATTGATGATAATTTCGAGTAAATCAAAACAAAATATTGGAGAAAAAGTAAATATTATGTATGTATTATGTATACTTTTAGTATCACTACATAGTATAAAACAAAGTCGCTTTCTCTGTCCCTATATTCCTATGTATGCTTAAATTTTTAAAACTACGCAACGGATTTTGATATTATGGTTTTTTTATAGATAGAGTGATTCAAGAGGAAGGTTTGAGTATATCATTTATTAGGTTTTAGAGAAAGCGTGCGAAGCCGAGGGCAGAAAACTAATTAAATATTTTATTTAGTACTAGCTTACCGCCCGCGGCTTCGCCCGCTTTGTCTAAAACCTAATAAATTACATATATACTAAAACCTTCCTCTTGAATCACTTTATCTATTAAAAAAACCGCATCAAAATCCGTTGTGTAGTTTTAAAGATTTAAGCATACAAAGGGACATAGGGACAGAGAAAGCGACTTTGTTTTATACTATGTAGTGAATAGTGATGTATTTGAGATAAAATAAAAATGAAACCCGTTTTCCTTAGTCACGGCATCACGCGTGAACGTGTGGACCAATTACGATAATTCTTTTTTTATTATATTCCTTGAAGAACGAGGATGGTTCTTATGTAGAGAAAACGTAAATATGTCCCACGGGCGAAGCCGGGGCGGACCACTAGTTTGAGATAAAACTCTACCCATCAACACGAAATATTGTTTTCGTATCAAAATGCAGATTTGTCGAATGTATTTTTCATCGCGACACGAGCTGTGGAACGCAGGTGAGAGCCGTTAAAAATAGACTCTAGAATTTCATCCATCGGTGATCGGATTTTCCTAAAACTAACATTCTTAGTAAATCCACAGAAACTTAACATACGTATCAGTATATAATAAAAAATATTAGGTATATTGAGACATTTTATTCAAATTTTCATTAGTTTTTCATGACAAATAGATGGTAACTAACAACGACGTCATAACATAACTAATTAATAGAATCCTAAATAATATTATAAATGCGAAAGTAGCTGCTCTGTCTGTCGGTCGGTCCCTTTTTCACACTTTAACTATTGAACCGATTTTGATGAAATTTGGTACAAAGATAGTTTGAGACCGGAAAAGTGTGAAGCCGCGGGCGGAAAGCTAGTAGGCAGCTCTTAAATCGAACAAGTATCGTTCTAATATACCATTAAATTACAAATAAAATAAATAATTAAACTATTCGGCACTGAAACAGCTGGCTATGTTATTCTTAGGTGTCCTAATTCTATGTCTATATCTAGGTAACTATGTCAGTGTCGTGATATTGTGCTCATTAATGCAAGGGAACATTTGTGTGACCGTCCGTTTGTCTGTATATAATATATATAATATGTAGAATTGGCTGATGCATTGAGATGTAAGAGTTTTAAATGAATAAACTTTTAAATTGGAAATTGGTCATTTGGCATTAATTAATAAATAATTATTGAATATTTATATATGCGTGAATGCATAAATTATGTAATTAATTTAAAATTTAAATGTGATATTTCGTTCAGAATAAAAATATACCTATATCTGAAATTCATGTAAGTAGGTATAGTGCCAGAGCGTAGATAGAGGCAACATTAATAATGAGAAAATATTTATATGAATTGTATTCACAAATCGAATTAAGACATTTTCAATTAATAAGTGTACCTATTTACTAAAACATTACTTGATATAACAAGTGTTTCAAGTAAATAAGAATTAAAAATATTTTCGAATTATTTGAAGTTGCCACAAAAATATAATTTTATTACATTTTCCATTGAAAAATAGCTCGAAGGAATTCTCCAGCCAACATATTATATAAAATAAAATACGTCCGATTTCATTTCTATCTATTCCACTGCGAATCCTGTTCTGCTAAAAGCATTTTAACGTGATTTTAAACCAGAGATCCGTGGTTCACCTATGATTACGTCACTCGCGATTTTGAACCAACATACTTAGTACATTGCTACTTATGTTTGGAAAGTTGAGTGCGCACTTAACAAGCCTTTAATGTGGCGAGTAATGGATTTAAAACATGCACGGGTAGGAATGGAACGGTGTGTATTTCGAAATGTAGGGGATTTATTTTTGCCATTTGCTACGTTCCTGTTGCGAAATACTTGTACATTCTTGAAATAGAACATTTAACTATACTTATATATTATTCGTTAACTTGATAGCCTCGGCTAAAAGTACTAAGTAAGAATAGAATTTGGAAGATATATTTATTTTGCAAGGGAAAGAATTTATGTTGAAACTGCTTTTCGAACCGGTGGCAAATTAATCTTCTGTGGTAAGTATTTTGAGGAATTTTGAAGTCTAGTTGAACATAAAATAAAAGTTCGAGTTTGTTTTGAGGATTCGTAGTGAAGAGAGGACATTTAATTTTACTTTACTGTACACATTAGTTAACTGCATACGTATATGTACGTATGCGGTTATTTTATTAAACGTATGCCGTTTCGACGATATATTATAATTTTTAAGAAAATTCAATATATTCTACAGACACCATAGACTAATTCAAAGCTACTATACAGTCAAATTAATCAACGTCACAAATCCAAATCAAACCCAAAAACCGAACCCATAGAAACCCAAAACCTCGACAACGTCATTCGAATCGTAAAACCGACAAGCTGCAACGTCATTTGAATCGTAAAACCGATATCATCTATTTGTTCCCAGCGAACCTAAGATGTTATGAGAAACAATAAAAGAGGTTTATCTAGTATTATATTATCTGTGGCATTATCTTGCCGATTGGAGCCCTGAGGGCTGAGGGTTTGGCTTATCACTCTTTATGTTGTCATCGATGGTACGTTTTGGAGAGGGACTGATATGTTGCTTGGCTTGGTTTGTTTTGAAAATATAAGGAATGTTGGGGATTATAACATTGTTAACGGAAAATCAGTTGTTGTATTATATGATTTGTGACTTCAAAACAGGAATAATTTAGTTCAAGTAAAAATAGATTATAAAGTAAAAATTGTATATGCCTCTAAATAAATGTAAAATTATACCAAATATAAAGGTTAAAAATATTTAAACATTGTGGTCAAAGAACATATAATAATAAATAAGTAATTACTCGGAAAAATACTGATAAACAACAGCGAGAAAAATCATAAAAAGGCACACAAATTCAATATAAGATAGGTGTTTGTCAGATAATGAAATAATTCACTCTACTCTACAGAGCTTATCTCTCGAACTTTGAGAAAATTCTTTATTACATAGAAAATTATCAGATATAGCTATTTTATCGCCCAATAGTGACTTCAACTGCAAAAATAGGAAAAACTTTCATAGTAAAACAAAATGTAGGTAAGTATTCATTACCAACAATGTACGTTCAAAGTTAGCAAAAGTTTATAACCCCTAACTCCTACAATATCGGGCTAACATAAAAAACTTTGTTTCCCCGAAGAAGGAATTTAAAAACACTTCAAACTTGGTATGATTTCAAAGTTTATCGGTTTTAGACAATTTATTCATCGCTTCGAAAAAATGAAAGTATTATCAGGACAGACTTTCCTTTGAAAGCTGATAAATTATCATTCGTAATTTGTCGTTAAATCGATTCGCAATTCTGATCCTTTAACTTTTAAAAATTGCTGTGATATTTTGACAGTCTTTACTTTTCTGTTTATTTTGTAATAGCTGTACTCCGCTCCTGTTTGTCTTGGCATGATGATATAATTATAGCCTATATATAACCTTCCTCGATAAATGGGCTATCTAGCACCGAAAGAATTTTTCAAGTCGGACCTACTGGTCCAGAGCATTAGCTCGTTCAAACCAACAAACAAACTCTTCAGTATTATAATATTATTATAAATGTGTCTAAAGTTGATTTTTATTACACTATGGACCTAAAGTAGTAGAAATAAAGGATACTAACACATTACTAATACAGATCACTGACTTTGATTATGCTTATGAAATGGAAAATGAACATAATTATAAAATAATAGAATTTGAACAAGAAATAAACCAAAACTTATTTCAAACTAGAGGTCCACCCCGGCTTCGCCCGTGGTACATATTTCGCAATAAAAGGTAGCCTATGTCCTTTCTCGGGTATCAAAATATCTCCATATCAAATTTCATGCAAATTGGTTCAGTAGTTTAGGCGTGATTGAGTAACAGACAGACAGACAGAGTTACTTTCGCATTTATAATATTAGTATGGATGTTTATCACAAAGGAGTTTACACGTCAAACGATACAAAACAACCCTGTCCCATTCTTGTTTCTACCAACAAAAAGCAGAACGTTCAAACACTATCAAGAGCTCTCCATTGCACTGTCTCAACTTGTGTGTGGCAAAAGTTTCATACTTCTGCAGTGGAACTAAATGAGCTGTTACGTGTTTATTTTCAAGTACGTTGGTTCTAGAAGTATTTGGAACTGGATAGAACTGGTTTGGGGCGGAATTTATCCAGTTTTATTTGGTAATCCAGTTTTTAGTAGTCTTATTGAAAATAACGTTTTTGTAGACGCTTAAGTGGAAGAAAAACAAGTTATGCATTATGTAAGATAGACTAGCTGAGCCTGGCAGTTTTACCCGCATCCCCATTGATCCGTTGTTATGATAATATTATATAGCATAAAGCCTTTCTGGATAAATAGGCTTTCTAACAATGATAGAATTTTCAAATCGACCCGTAGTTCCCAAGCTTAGCGCGTTCAAACGAACAAATAAACTCTGCAGCTTATTATTTTTCATCTAAGTTTTTGTGAATTAGTAATAAATACTATAGTTTATTAAGATTAATTTTATTGTTAATTTTATATATTTTTTTAGATATTTTGCACATAGAATGATATTTTGATGAATTTTCAACTTTATACATATAAAGGAAATCTTCGAGAAGCAAATAGCTTTTCGTCACGTAAACTAAACTTGAAGGGGGTTAAAAAGAAAACTTTCACCATTCCCGTTCCCTTGAGGGTATTATTGTAATACGATTATGTGAACTACTCGAGAGAAGCTGGCGGTAAACTGTATTATTCCTTAATACTTTGAATATTTTATATATTTGTATAGTAATCTTTATAACACATTCATAGTAGCTTCACCTGTATGTTTGCATAACAGATTTATTTAGAGTCGATTTTGATTCACTTTAAACGGACAGAATTAATTCAAACTTTGCACACTTATCAAGCATCGATGATAGTACAATGATTTCATGAGTTTTTCTCATTAAGACCTTGTTTTAGTGCTTAACTCTTTTTTACTTAAAATAGAAAATGTGTTTAACAAATTATTAACATCACCATTAATGGTATTTAAAAATTATACAATTAACAATTGATTTAGAAGGAAGGAAGTTTGGTACCCAATAAATTGAATTTCGCTAATTCTCTAACTCCAAATTAAAACTTGAGCAATCGAATTAACTTTTCGATGACTACGTTTGAGCAAATAAATTTTCATTGGCTTGTATCTAGCGGTGCGCAAGTATGTAAATAGTAAAATTCAATTATTTGAATTAAGATAATCTTTAAAGCTGAAAAGTACAAATGTTTTGGGCAATAATTTTTTATCATATTTTTTTTTGTATATGATAGGTGTAGAGTCAAATAGAGTTAAATTCTGTGTGTCAGTGCAGGTATATGTTCGTGCGTTCGTGTGTGTGTGTGTGTGTGTGTGTGTGTGTGTGTGTGTGCATGTATAGACTACAGGCCCATGTTGAAAAAATTATGGGTCATTGGAACCACCAGGTGACCTGTCTAGAACGATATAAGAGCATAAAATAATAAGATTCAGCACTATGCTGTCACTTGTAAGCTGTCCACCTGAGTGCAGATGAGAATTTGAAAGTACCTACAGGTAGAGATTTTTTCCCCTTATCTCTAGATTTTTGTACGTTGCGTTGCGGAATAATGGATTAAAAGCAGCATTGAAATAGTATGACACAGATGCCATACAAAAATTTTGATCCACAAAGTCGGAATTTATTTTTATTTTCCGACAATTGTCTTGGTAAATTTGGTCATTTGATTTTGTATCTAGGGGATTATAAATTTCGCCACATATATATAATTAATTACAAAATAGTCTTAATTTCATATAACGAATTATCTATTACATTGTAGATTTAATCTGTGGTTATCTATTAGTATAGCAATAATACAATGATATATTTATATTATTCATATAATAAATAGTAATATAAATAATATCTAATATGAGAAACTTACCATCAGAACTAATAGTAGGGTCAGTTTGGAACAAACTCTCTCTAGTCTGACACCCGGATTCCTTCGTATCCGGAGCTCCGACAGACACGTCTCTTATTTCTTTCTTCTCTTCTGTTTCCTTTCTTCTCATTGACTCTTCTTTCTTGCTGATGTCACTCTTTCTTTTACCTTTTTTATTAATAAAAAATTGTTTTATATGCCATATTCAAAATGAATAATAAATTAGGTAGTTATTTAAAAAAAGTTTTTTTTTACCATTTCTTTCAATTTTAACGTCGTCTTCATGAACAGTTTCAACTTCACGCCTCCAGGGTTCGTCTTCTAAGTCCAGACGTGTTTCTTGTATGAAGTCTGAATCTATGCTTGTGGGCTGCAAAATTGATGAGATATTATATTGAATTATATAGTATTATTTTCTGTGTTTTGTTGTTATTCACTATAAATATTCCTGTGAAATATACATACGTATTGATTCTTATTAAATTGATATACTTCTTGAATTTTATTGATAGGTACCTAGTTTATATTCTAAAAACACATAGTACATATTATTTTACTAGCTTCATCCTGTGCCTTCACTGATAAAATTGAACTATCATATGGTTATTTACATTTGATAAACTCAAATAAAATTAATTTAAATTCGAATAGCTTTTACAGTGAAAACATCTTATGTCTAATAGCAAGCTAGCAGTCGCTAGCTAAATTTCTCATTTCGCAAAATATATAATTTCTTAACAATTTTGTACTTACCCGTATCTTCTGTTGCGAATATTTCCTCTGTTGTTTGAACATTTCATTCGTATGATTGTCTCTCTCCAGACTTGCTCTAGGTTCGCTATCTCTTTGCAACCGCTTAGCATCTAATGTAAGACGACTGCTGACCAGACTGTCTAGACGATCCTCACATGATTGTCGTATGTGCTCCTTAAAGGTTAAGAAATAAATTAAATATATAAATAATAAAAATTAGTTTATTATCTTATCAAATGTTTCAAAAAATAAGTTTCTTTAATTTCGTAATGTTACGCAGTGAATGCAATTTTATTTGTAAAACAACAAAAAACTGAGAAAAAATATTTTTTTTTATTCAAACATAACATTAGGCGTATTGGCATGGCATTGGCGTTAATTGATAAGTATATCATTTTAATTTGATAGCCCGTAAGAAGATTTGTAAAAGTTGCCGAGTTTTAAATAAGTATGTAAATTTTCAGTCAAATCGAATGTTTTACTGTGACCAATAACAAGTAAAATAAAAGCTTGTAACAATGAATGAACTTAAACAATAAAATAACATCGCCTTTACTCAAACGTTTCCTGAACGAACTTTTTTTAACTTTGTTCCCAAAGGTTTTTCCGTATTTCCTTATTGTAGAAAGTGTAGAAAAAGGGATGAAATTGTTTTACAGTTTACTAAACAATTTCCCAGTTAAAAGCTTAAAACGAAGCTAAATCACGGAATCACAAATAAAAAGGTTTCCATCGGTGGCATTCCATCGTGCACACAAGCGCGTTATGTAGTAGTGTATCATAACGTAGTTGTATCAAAACTTTATCATGTTCTGAATATATTATGTAGTAAATATATAATATATTAAGCTTTCCGCACTTTGTAGAAAACTTAACAAATTATATACTAAAACCTTCCTCTTGAATCGCTCTATCTATTTAAAATCAGTTTCAAAATCCACTGCGCAGCTTTTAAGCATACATAGGGATGGACGGACGGACAGCGACATTGTTTTATGCTAAATTATAATCTTGTATTTAATTTCATAATTTTTAATTTCCAAAAATGCATGGGAGTATTTTGAGAACAGAGCTGAAGACTTTTTTTATTTATTTATAATATATTAGTTTGTTAATTTATTTGCACTAATAAATAATTACTAAGCTCCGAAATTACTCAACTGATTGAAAGTATATTCAAACTTTCACCAACTGAAAGCTACACTATTCATTATTTAATTTCATCTTTTTTTATTCCGATCGATACGAGAAGAGCCGGAGCAGCTACTTTTATAAAAAGAAACATTTTACACGATAAGACAAGGTCCCTCTCAATATGATGTAATAGGCTTCATCCTTTTGCTGATAAATCTGCCACTACTATAATATTATTCTCATAACTCATAATACGGGATAAGTCCACACTTCAGTTTGAGCACATATGTTTACCATTTCATTTTTTGTGAGTTTTTGTGCCTTGTCATATCGACTTTATAGCACGACTAGCTGTGCCCCGTGGTTTTACCCGTATTGCTACGCTCCGGTTGATCTTAGCGTGATGACATATTATAGCCTATAGCCAACCTAAATAAATGGGCTATCTAACACCGAAAAAATTTTTCAAATCGGTCCAGAAGTTCCTGAGATTAGTACGGTCAAACAAACAAACAAAGTTTTCGACCCAACTAAAATTTGTTTTGAATACTTGCCATAATATTAAGTCAGAAAAACAACGAACAGCGAACACTTCTTACAGCGAATACTTCTTTTGACACACCGCACACACATAGGTATTAAAGTAAATGAAGACTCTATCCCAAGAATTAACATTTTAATTTAAGTATTTTTCAAAATGTATTCGATACTCACTTTAATAATTTTATGGTCTTGATACAGTTTTCTTATACATTTGAAGAGGAACACGAAGGTCATACCAGATAGAATTAGTGAAAATATTATAAGAATAACCAAGATATGTGTCTGTTTGAGCATTGACTCTTTGGCAACCTGAAAAAAAAAGTATTAATATTACTTCTAGCGTCCTAATTAATTAATATAGTAATATATATCCATAAACGTTACGTTAGATCGATGACCGACTGAAGCCATTAGCAAAATTAGAATCTCAACACATCATTTTCGCGCGCCTTTTGAATTCAGAACGTTTTTTCAACCCAAAAGTTTGGCAGCATAATTTCTTCTTAATTCAAATTTATCGATGGCCAGTGAGCAGTTAACTCAGAAAAGAGGTCGTAAGTAGTAAAATACAGATAAAAAATACGCTAACAAAACTGAAGATTGAGCAATGTCAGCGCTGAACGATCACTTAAGATAAGCGTGTCTAGTTATGAGTAATAAAGACAAATGTCCCTTGAAGCGAGATCGTAAGAACGATAGCACTCTGGCCGAGTTACTTTCATTTTTATTTCATTGCAATTTATTTTCTGTAACTACTCTCTATATGGCGGGAAAGTCCATTTTCGTTTATCATAAAACAAATTGTTCATTAATTTAAAGTTGGCCAAAGGCCATAAATGATTTTGATTGGATATTAAATATATAAATTACATTGAGGGCTGCTATAAAATATTATAGATATTAATTACATTTACCGTATAGTTTATAAAATATTTTCGTGTGACTCTATCTTACAGCCTAACTAATTGAATACCTGTTAATCATATTATTCTATATCAATATTGTTATTTTCATATCAAGATTAATGACTTCAGTGAAGTATTATGAGTAGGTGTACCTAAGTAAGTATGTTAAAAGTTCGTTCATTGATTTTACATACATATTTGAACAGTTCTTTTTTGTTCTCACTAGGACTCGAACCCAGCTGCCATCTTTTACCACACACATTATTTTTTATAGCAACTAAATAAATAAATATATACATTAATTAATATAATTGTTATTTTTTACCTTTTTCAAAACGGCAACATGAAGCGGATATTTATCAATGAAAAT
>CAJQZN010032321.1:0-15547 GCA_907164685.1 Colias eurytheme | reverse complement strand
TAGGTGTGAAAGGGATAAAAAAACATACAGGCGTCATTCAACGTCATATTTTCTTGTTACAAGTTAATGTTCACACTGAAATCTCCAGTGTATTAGATATAAGCTTCTTGGTTCACTCTATTACAATGTTACTGTAGGAGACATTATAAGAAGTAGTCTGGTTGCGGCTTCTTAGAGGGCACTCCTCGGGATTCTTGGGGTGCCGCTTCGAATATCGTGAACTCACGTTGGAGATTCTCGTTCAGTTCTAATATTGCTGCTACGTTACCACATCTGGAATACAAATTAAAAATATGTATTACAATTTCAATAAATTATATTTACCTTGGATTCAAGCGTGAACTGCTGGACCAATTTTACACATTAATAACTCAGGCCCCGGAATCACAGACACAATAGAAAATCTATTGTGTCGTGGACCGATCAGGCTATTCGGGGCTCAATGGGTGAAGTACATTTTTGTTGTGTTCGTTATTTTAAATAGAAGAATTTTATGAGAGGAAACCTTAATAAAAATTGACCAAAAATTAGGATAATTAAGTAACTTAACAGTCAATAAACCATTTGCGAAAGCAACGGTTTATTTGTTTCAATTAATCATAATAAATGAAAATTCACTTCCATTTTTATAAAAAACTAGCGGTCCGCCCTGGCTTCGCCCGTGGTACATGTTTACGTTTTCTCTACATAAGAACCATCCTCGTACTTCAAGGAATATAATAAAAAAAGAATTATCGAAATCGGTTCAGCCGTTCTCGAGTTATGCGCTTACCAACACATTCTGCGATTCTTTTTTATATATAAGATTTTATATATAAGATAATATCCAATCGGCAATTACATTATTCAGATCAAAAAAATAAAATACAGTTTCACAGTAAACTAAAAACATCTAGAGTAAAAAAAATCAAACACAAACAAAAATATTATATGAAAATACAGATAGAAAGTATCTCCAAACTGACCTATAACAATAATTAGGCGCGGACCACACGGTGAGTACCGTCTCGTTAAAGTGCCACTTGTACCCCTCCATGACTAGTTGATGCGCGCGGCATATCATGTCTATGTCGTTAGATACATTGAACTGCGCTACTACATCTGACCCGAAGAGGTAACCCGCGCCTCGTGGTGATACACCCCAGCCTTGGGTATCTGATGATCGATAAAACAATGGTATAGAGTATAGACTATAGAGTATAGACAAACATTTGTAAGAAAAAAAAATGGTAGAGATGTTTCTTAATTTTGGATTTTATCTTTATCTGTACAATATCTTAATATATATAAATCTCAAGTCACAATGTTTGTCCTCAATGGACTCCTAAACCACTTAACCGATTATAATAAAATTCGCACACCATGTGCAGTTCGATTCAACTTGAGAGATAGGATAGTTTAAACATGTAGGTACCACGGGCGAAGCCGGGGCGGACCGCTAGTCATAGATGTAAGAATGTCTAAGAAGAATGTTATGAAGAGGAAAGTTTTTATTAGCTACAATTAACAAAAATTAATTGTTTTTTTTTTACAATCAGAAAGCTACATTTGTACCAATAAACATACACAAAGTATTACAGTGCAGTAAGCAAACACAAATAATAGAGAAATACATCTGCCAACTGCCCCATACACTTATACATACTAGCTTTAACCCATACACTTATACATATTAGGCTTTGTCCGCGTTTTCAGAGAAAACCCCGCATAATTCCTTTCTCGTGGGATTTCCGGGATAAAACCTATCCTATCTCTCAAGTTGGATCGAACTGCACATTGTGACACAAGATTTATATATATTAAGAAGATCAGAGGAAAGGAACTCTTTCATTTTAACATTAATAACCTAACACTATAAGAGAATAGTTAAAATACCTTCAGGGTCGCTCCACAACAGATCGCACATAGGTCCATCATGCGGCACCTCCTGCTTGCGGTCGATAGTGCGAATCTGGTCCAACGTCTGTATGGACGGACTCAGACCGCCGTGGACACAGAATATTCTCCCGTCTATTATAGCTGACAAGGATAGGTAGTCGAATATTTCTGTGCAGTACCTGCGAATTATTGGTTTGAATGTAGAAAATATATAAAATCTTTCACATTACTCAATTATAATAACTTGTTATAATCTCATATAGAATAATTAAAAATATATTTTTATAAGAAAGCAGTGTTCTATCTCCACTTTGCCCGTGCTACAGTGCTCAGAGATCATCTGCATATCCAACAGTGAAGGAATTTTTGAAATCAGTTCAGTAGTTCCTGAGATTAGCGCCTTCAAACAAACAAATTCATATTATTAGTTTTACGTGAAAGTGGGACTACATAATCAATAGTTCTTGGTTTCAAATATATTTGTGGTACTATAATATGTTGAGAAAACCTTACTAATTTCTATGATTATCATTTAATTGTTTGTGTTACTGTTAATAATGTAATAATTTGTTATTTCACAAATACAAAAGTTTCTAAATTCATAAATTATATTCCTATTTTGTAACAAGTTTTACTTGATATATTTTTAAATGCATATCAGATTTCCAAAATAAAATATTCAATTAAAGAAGTGTACTAGTGGTACTCAAATAATGATGCTTTATTAATTAGGTATGTGGTTATATGTTTTTGTACAAATAATACTTTCTTTGATAATCTATAAATACATTTAAGTTCACAATCAACAGGTGATGTGATTTCAATTTGTCGTCACTATTTAAGGTGAAGGTAAAACATTTGACCATCAATAAGGTTAAATAAAAGCATCATTACAATTTGAAGAGGCTGCCAAAACTGTGATCAAGTATTAATCACTACATAGTATAAAACAAAGTCGCTTTCTCCCCTTTGTCCCAATATATGCTTAAATCTTTAAATCGATGCAACAGACTTTAATAAGCTTTTTTTAAGCTATTGCATAGCTTCTATCGCGGGCCGTGAGCGCGGGGACCGAATCGAGAAATTCCGTAACGAAAAACCTCACGCTCCCCACTCCGACGGGCGGAGGTGTGGCTTGAAGGCATAGCATGCAATAGCTTTACCGCGGCAGTCCCCGAGTGCCACAAGTCTTTTTTTATAGATAGTGATTCAAGAGGAAGGTTTGAGTATACCATTTATTAGGTTTTAGACAAAGTGGGCGAAGCCGCGAGCAGAAAGCTAGTAACTATATAACACATCATACATCAATCTCTTCTCATCTTAAACCAGGTCAATTCATTGTTTCTTTTTCCTTCCTTATCATTTTATAAGAACAGTTTTTACATGTTAAATACAAGCTAGCTGACATGGCATTTATTGTTCTAGGTCAGACTTAGTATAAAAAATAGTATATGACGTCTCAGATCTATACTGAAATAATTTATTAAATTGGTCAAGACATACGGAGGATTTTGATACAAATATCATCACTCGAGAATCTATACTATTATTAAAACGCTAACAGTTTGTTTGTTTGTTTGAATGCGCTATTCTCGAGAACTACTGATCCGATTTGAAAAATTCTTTCAGTGTTAGATAGCCCATTTATCGAGGAAGGCTATAGGCTATATATCATCATGCAACAACCAACAGGAGCAGAGCAATACAGGTAAAACCATGGAGTACAGGTAGTATCTATACTAATATTATAAAGCTGAAGAGTTTGTTTGTTTGTCTGAACACGCTAATCTTGGGAACTACTGGTCCGATTTGAAAAATTCTTTCGGTGTTAGATAGCTCATTTATCGAGGAAGGCTATAGGCTATATACCATCACGCTACGACCAACAGGAGAGGAGCCACGGGGGTGAAACCGCGCGGAGCGGCTAGTAAGATATAAATATTAAACTGTTACTGACAGTGTTCATGACCTTATTATAAAAATGCAATTGCTATGAGTCATATATGCATAAATCACTCACCTCCAAACAGTAATGGAACCATATTTTCTTAAGCATTCATCATAAAACCCATACACTTGTGTGATCTGTCTTGACTCATGGTTACCTCTAATTAATGTAATGCGATCTGGGTATCGAACCTAAAATATTAAACTTTGTAAAATAGTCTCAATCGATGTTTAATAATATCAAGAAAAATGTCTATGGCAGAACATCTCTATATAATAAAACATTAATAATCAATCATATCCAAATGATCTTAATCACTTCTATTATTCACATGATTATGTGAATAATAGAAGTAATATATTTATTTTCTATACAGATTTGTAGAGAAAATAAATATATTACCTAAGCAAGTTAATAAATAATTTATCATTTTCGTATACTTATGCAGGGTTATCTTCGCTTTCAAATTATTTTCTCCACATATACTGAGATTGAAGAAACAGATCCATTCACAATCATTCATAAATGCAAACTGAACTTTCATATTTTAATAGAAACAAACAAATGATCCATACCTTCAATGCGAGAAGTAATAAAAATGTCTCTACAGAATAGAATCCTCTGTCAACAAAATCTCCCATAAATAAATAGTTCGTCTCAGGTACATCACCACCAACTTTGAATAATTCCTTCAGGTCATAGAATTGACCGTGAATATCACCACACACCTAAAATAATTTCAAATGTTAGTGTTGACTTATTTTTGTTATGTATCAATTAAATAAAGTAGTAGTTAATAAACTATAAAAATATTTGTTTGAAATATGATATGTTCTCATTTAGTATACACTTTACAAAATGAAAATGCCATGTTGTAGTATCAAAAAAGTTTGAAACATACTTTGGAACATTTCTCGATAGGTAAATAGAGAAAATGTATGTGATTCATTTATCCACCTGTACAGTTATGTAATACTAAATGAATTAAAAAAGTATAAATTGAGATACCGTGACAGGGGAATCTACTCGTTGAACATTGCTTTCTTCTACAAGTATTTCACGGGCCTTCGCACAGAGTGCTTTAACCTCGCCCTCCATTATTATTTCACATCTTTTCAACTGCTCAATTTGACGATCGAGATCACTTGTATCAGACATTTTGTGTTCTTGAATGCTTCTGAATCTAAAACCAAACAATGGGTAGAAAAAAGAGGGTAAAGTATTGAAAAAAATGTTCTCTTCACTTCACAACGTTGTCATTATGCCAACGAACAATGTTATTCTAAATAATTTATAGTTGAGGTTAGAGCATTTCACTTACAAAATAAAATAATTTTATAATGTTAAAATCAAAACATCTAATGTTTTAGTAAAAACGTTTATTTTCTATGCCTAATTTAATTCTTGTCCAATACTATTAGTTACTACAAAGTACAAACAATCACAATTCACAATTCATAATCACGAAACGTCTGTATTTTTGGGTATAGACTATAGACCAGAGTTTTGTTACAAGCCAAAAACCATTAATTTCCCAGATTGCTATTTTCTTTCTATTAATTTTCAGAATAATAGAAAATAAATAAATTTTTGATTTTAACAAAGACGTGGAATAACCTAGAGTGCATACTTTTATTATTCATAATTTATAGTACATATTTTATAGAAAGCTTTTCCTAGCCGGATTTGAAGAGTCCCATTTGAATCAACACTCACACATTCTAACAATTTGACAGTGACACATCTGTGGTGACACATGTCATATTTAGCGTTAAATTTTTATTAAATTTGTGTGAGTGTTGTTTTTGATGTGTTATTGTTAATTTTGTGTGAATGTGTGATACGACGCTTTTTCTGTTTTTTAATTACAATTGAGTTAAAATACTAGTTTTTCCAGTGTAAGAAGCGAATAAGACAATGGGCAATATACACACTGTAGGACCTAACGAGGCGCTGATTGTATCAGGTATTGTAAAATTATATTTTCCTCCATAACAATTTTGGATATCGCCGCCTTGCAAATGCAAATGTATAGTTGATAATTTTCTGAATGACAGGTATTTGTAATTTAAAGATAAGTTTATATTTAGACCTTTTAAATACACATACAAGTAGTAAAGGTTCTTATCACAGCAAACACGAAAGTATGTTGATTGAATGATAAGAGCTATTGTATAAATATACATGACTACCAAATGCTGTCGGTATAAATAGAAGAAGTATGTATAACTTTTAGAGAAGATAGGTACTGAATCTCGCGAAAAGGGCTTCACATTAGACACGAATGATCGTGATTCATAGTTCAATGAATAGGTATCATGTTGCGTACTTTGCCTACTGGTATTTCAAAGGAGAATTTGATGGGAGTAATTTATTTTTAATAATTTTATATATATTACAATTCTCGTTAAATTACAAATAATGATACACAATGTAGGTATTATATTATATTTTCATCAGTTGTGTTGTGGATATGCACGACGCACGTGATTATTATTATTAATTTTACCATAGTCCTCATTCCTCACTCCTCAGTCCTCAGTGAAATACATAGATTTATTGTTTCAGGTATGGATGATATTCACAACTTGTGGAAACTTACACGTAACGCATATAGGTAGGTTATAGGAAAAAGGAAAAGGAAAATTAAAATACTTTGAAATTTAAGTTAAATCATTTATTTCCTTGTTGCCATCGCAATATACCTAGATTATAGATACAAGACATTGTGTACAAACAGTGGGAATGGTTTCGTATTCAATTTTGGACTTATTGGATACAATTCTCCATAGGTCGCCAAATTCAAAATCAAAAACTGGTTGGCCATGACCAGAACTAGTAACATAAAGGTCCCAAAAAAATCGTCTAACATAGGTACAATGTGTATTATCGCTTTAATACATTTGTATCCTTACAATGTACATACATAATATTAACTATGTAATAATGTATTATGTTAACGACGATTTCATGGTCAAGTATAAATACCTATATCGATTTTATCGGTCAATCGTTTTCATAAACGACCTACGATAACGTGAGAAAGTATGATTGAGCTCTTATCGATACATATGATCGTAACGAATCGACGCGACGACGCGGACGTCATAAAAATTAGATACGTTGTGAAAAAAATTAAATATGGACAAAGCGTAGAAATTGTTTATCAGATAGGTATATAGCGTCCTTGCTGACTGCTTTTATTTGTTAATTGAATGAGATGACCTCATGCTCACTTACAACTAGGGTAATCAACCTAAATTGCCGTAATACATTTTAGCTTACAAAAATGTTAAATATCGTAAATCCCTAGGCTACTCTACATAATTGTATCTAACGAATTTATAAATGCAAGATATGATCATTTATTTGAGCAATTATTATTTTAATACTAGTGGTCCGCCCCGTCTTCGCCCGTGTTACATAATATTTACGTTTTCTCTACATAAGAACCATCCTCGTACTTCAAGGAATATAATAAAAAAAGAATTATCGAAATCGGTTCAGCCGTTCAAGAGTTTTGCGCTTACCAACACATATTGCGATTTATTTTTATATATAAGAAAGAAGATAAATAAGTAGATACTAAAGATTCATTCATAGAATAATTAAATTAACATAACACTCTTAAAATGTAGGTATATTTAAAATTATATCATTATTGCTGCAATCGTATACTGAATACGCAGCTTCAAAATCGTAGCAATACAAGAATACAACAATGTAATATTAACTCTAGAATCCATACTAATATTATAAATGCGAAAGTAACTCTGTCTGTCTGTCTGTTACTCAATCACGCCTAAACTACTGAACCAATTTTCATGAAATTTGGTATGGAGATATTTTGATACCCGAGAAAGGACATAGGCTACTTTTTACCTTTTTACCCCGGGACATAGGACAGGTTTTATTCCGGAAATCTCACGGGAACGGGAACTATGCGGGTTTTTCTTTGACTGCGCGGGCGATGCCGCGGGTGGAAAGCTAGTACCCTATATAATGTAAACACCCCTATTTCGATTCTTACATTCATGTTTATTCTTATCTATCTTCCGTTTTATTAGGCTACCTTTTACCGCGGGCGGAAACCTAGTTAAATATAAATGGAGGTGCTAAAGGATACTAGGTACATATTTGGTTATTTACACGAAAAAACATTTACACCAATCATATCATACACATTACACACACGTGTCATGCACGTGTCACACATTCTTATAAATATACTGATCACATTAGCATCATCAGCGCTTACAATAAAATTTTACGATCTATTTAACATAGCATAGTTATCTAATAAGCCCCATCTTGCTTTTATTAGGTCCGCTCCTTTTTCGCCAATCATAATAGCTGGTGCATTCGTGTGGGCTGCTATTGTTTCTGGTATTATACTACTGTCTATTACTCGTAAATTTCCTATACCATACACCCTTAACTCTGGATCAACCACAGCCATGGGATCAGTAGGTGGACCCATCTTACATGTTGCTATTTGATGATGGAGTGTAGCTGTTATCGTCCGAACTGCGCATTCCCAATACTGATCACTATCGTAATCAAACTGCACGCATGTTGGGTATTTCTTATTATATAAAGTAGATCCATATTTAAGGAACGGTGGGGTATCGACGAGTTTAATTATATATCTTATGGCAGCTACCATTGTCGCTACATCTTTTGGGTGGGTTAGATAATTTCCATAAAGCTTTGGTTGTTCAAACGGATTCTTAGATCCTAGCTTCAAATGGCCTACCGATTTCGGATGTAACAACATAAATAGAACTGTGAAAGATTCTAGATATTCGACGGGCTTGTAATAATTGTTGTAAAGCCTGTTAGAAAGACGCAGACCTTTGGCTACGACGTTACCCTCATCTGATGCGAGAGAAGCACACGTTCCAATTAGTTCTATATCAGGAACATCGCCTAATTCATTTGATTCCTGGGTTTTAATATATCCAATTGTTTCAACACCCGCTAGTGAAGACATAGGTCCATCACCATACTGAGTATATTGTATTGTATTTTGTAATGTGGCTATTTTCCTTTCAGCTAATGTTAACTGAGTGCCATTCAATAGAAACGTAAGACCAGGGAAAGAAATATGGTCGTATAACGTTTCACCTACCGGGAGATTTTGTACAACGTTAATTCCAAATGATTCTAAATGTTGTTGTGGACCCACACCAGATAGCATGAGCAAATGCGGAGATTCAATAGGTCCAGCTGACAGTATAACTTCTTTCGCAGCGTGGATTGTATATTTTTTACCGAGTCTTTGAAATTCTACTCCATATGCTGTCTTTGTAAGCGGATCAATTAGGATTTTAGTGGCTCGACTGTTAGTCAGTATGTGTAGGTTCTTTCGTTTTTTAATATCATGAAGGAAAGCTGTGGCACTGCTTGCTCGTTTCCCTTTATTTGTCGTAGCTTGAATGAAACTGAAGCCGAATCCGTCAGGGCTATTGTAGTCTACTCGTCGATTACCAAATAGTTGACCGGCGTCTAAAAATGCTTTCGACAATTTGGACCTGCGAACAGAATGAATACATCAATAATAATGTTAAAGATAATTGGCATAATTACTTTATTGATATTTATGTTACCTAAATGGAATATCTTCTACGCTAAGTTCGCCGTCTTTACCGTGATATGGAGAGTTTTTTAAGCCACGCAAATTCGCTCGTTCAGATTTAATGTAGTACGGCAACACTTCATCGTATGACCTGAAAATATGGAATTTGTTTTATTATTATCTTCCTAAGTTTTTGCTGAATGCATTTGCGTTGCATGCGTTGTAAAATGACTTCGCTCGCTCACCCCTGTTGTCTTTCATCTCGTCCCCTAACTCTATAATTGGGAAGGGTGACGACACTCATAGACCATAGGGTATGGTGACTTATTTTAAAACTGTTCAAATCCATTCCATATAAATGTCAAAATATTCTTCTTAATATTACTATCTAAATTAATGTAATGTAATATGTATTAATAAGAAAAATGTATTGTAACTTAGACCGCATATCGCATTGGGTAAACTGTAATGGTAGAAATGGTTGAATATATAAATCAATAAATAAAATATTCTATAATAAGTTCTCTCTTTCGCATACACTTCTTTGAGGATATTAAATTATTACACAGGGCATGTCCTAACCACATTGACACATGAGAATATGGGATCGGATTACATCTAATAGCTAGTAACTACAGGACTGGACCGAACATCCCGTTTGAGTATGCTTGTCCTTATTAAAAAATAAAATTACTAGATTTCCACCTGCGGTTTGGCCCGCGTCTCGAATCCTATAAGAATGAGATGATTAAACCGTGTTAAAGTAGCCTATGATTAGTTTCCTAATTATAGAGACACAGAAACGATACTAGAAATCGCTCCTAGGCTAGAAAGAAATACAAACTAACAAAGATACTTTCACATTAATATGATCCATAAAAAAGCTTAGTAAGGAAATAGACATAACAAAAAAATACATTTTTCAAATTGTACTTATGACCGATCTAGTCTTACGAAGTAGGTAGGTACGTACCATCCGTAGTTTCCCTTAGCAGCTATCCTATTCCAATCTACAGGCATACCACGGGTGTAAATCATATAGTTGACAGCACTCGACCCTCCCACAGCTCTACCACGTGGCCAGAAACATCTTTCGTTTTCCATCCCTGAAATAATAAAAAAAAAACATATTTTAATATAATCTATGATCATTAAATTAAGACATGAAGGTTGCCATCTTAATTTCGTAAAAAAACACAATTTGCAAAAAAGATTAAAAAAGCTGCAATATCTCAGTTGCATAATTTTATACGACTTCAATGTGAGGTTCATTGTCAAAGCTCTGCGCATGTTTTAAATAATAAAAAAAATCAGTGTCTCAAACTTCAGACACAAACAAGTTTTTTTTTAAGACAGGTTATTACCGGAATTATATCAGACCGGAAACTACCTTGATTTAATAATTGTGTGAATAAAATAATTTTGAATATACTATTAAAGATAAAATGCAACTATTCAGTGATTACATATTGTAGGTCTTCTATAAATACTGAAAAGCTCATTGAAAAATAAAATTCAGTATTCGATTTATATTTTTATACTTATTCATTTATATGATACATATGATTTGTAATGCCTATGCCGGAATAAAATCTTACTGATACGACTGTTTTTTGTAGTAAGTAAATAAAACAAAGTCTCGGCTAAGTTCAATAATCTGAATTCTAGAGCTTGCTTGTCAAAGATATTAATTGTAGGGTGTAACAAAATGTGTCATATTCTTTAATTATACAATTTTGATTTTAATAATTTGACGATAAATAAAATTTATAGCGTAGGGGCCAACATTTTTGTATGCTGTATAATAATGTAAATTCTGAGTAAATTTAGCAGTAACATTCAAAAAATTGTATCAAAGTATTTTTTTTATTCGAATACATATCCTTTTTGGACATCCTTGTATTTAATAAACGCGTAGCTTTTGTGTTTTTGTATTATTTAGAGATAACAATCTGGTTAGTGCAACTTTACAATTATAAATATTTACAACGAAGGCTTAATTATTATTTAAAATAAATGTTGTCTCTATAATTATGACTTTTGTTATTGCGATGTATTATATAGGGAAGTGACATGACATTATTTATTACAGTCATGTAACCTGTTTTTTTTAGTTATGACTTTATAAGTATATTATTTATCTATTCGACACCTAGTCATATACAAAAACACCATAGCGCACATAATATGTTCGGAGCCTGTGCACATGCAGTGTGCATAATTTTTATGATAAATACAAGTAAAATTTCCATCTATAAGGTTCTTTATTTATAAAGAAAAGAAAGTGAGTACCATTTCAAAAAAAAAAGCGCTGAACGTATAAAAATATTTGCTAGAAAGTTAAAATTAAGCTTTAGAACAATAATTATTATTTAAACTCGAATAATTTGTACCTACTCGTACGAACTTTAGTTACTTTTAGCACTATATAACTTTTGATCCATAAAACGTAATAAAAGCGAAGGTAATTACTAACCTTACCTACCTAAATAATTCTTTAGTCGTCATAACATTAAGTTTTAATAACTGTATTAGTACCTCGTTATTAATATAAAACAAACGTGTTCAGGAAGTAGTTTTTGTAAAATTAATATTTCAATGTTGAATAATTTGTTCAAAATTTGTTGTCAAAGTTCCTCGAAATTGAAATTCTTTTAATTTATATGAGAATAAATGGTCTGATAGTTTTATTTCAAGTAGACTTTTAAAAGAATCACAAACAGTATTTTAAAGAACTATTAAGTTTTACAATTGCCATTAATTTGCGGATTTGATGTTAGCTTCGCAGAGGCCTACGTATTTATTAGTCACGAAAGTATACTGTTTGGTCTGTTTGCTACTTGGTTTGCTACTTATTATATAAAGCATGAAAAAGTTTTACTTTATCCACATATGTACTTACACTTTAAAATAACGCTCAAAATGATGAAGGAAATAGTTTTATAACCAATTAAGCTTTCGAAAGCATTTGGCAAAATTGATAGATTGACGGACATAGACGTTGACTTCCAAATATAATCTATGCATATTGCATAGATTATATTTATTTACGCGAATGCTACAAAATATTTTAATTTCGTTTATCCTTAATCAATACTTCGTAAACAAAATATATAAATTAGCCTATTAGTCACCACATAAACTTTTAACTGTAAAAAGTGTTTCTTCGTTCCATATGACAAAGTCATTTCCAAAATATTGATGTCTTTACACACAGTCTTTACAATTAATAAGATTTATCGATTTGTGATGTTAAATATACCATTTTATTTAAACAAAAAACAAAGTTACTTTATAACGCTTTTCGCCAATATTCGCTTTCGTCCCGCAATCCAGCGAATAGCAGTTATATGTTGTAAACTAACTTGAAATCAGCATTTTGTGCTCACACAAAAGCAGTAAATTAAATTTCCCCGATACTAATTAAATATATTACCCAAACAAACCCCAGGTTGAGGTTCCATAAGGTAAGGCCATACATAATCCGTTTGCTGCAACAAAGGCGCGAGTATAGGCACACTTCCTATAATGGACTCGCCAACACCAGCCTCCAATAATAGTACTGATGCCTTCTTGCCTTCGCTCAGTCTATTAGCCAGGACGCTACCAGCAGAACCAGCCCCGATAATGATAAAATCGTATGTCTTTAACGGTCCTTTGAAACCTGAAATGCAAAAGCTCTTTATATACCTATATAGGTATAGCTATATGTATACCGTTTATAGCGGAACAGTTTTTTGTAACAAATAAGCTTGAAGCAGTTATGTTGAATGGTTAAGTGAATGTGTGTTAATAGCACAGATATTTTAGGATTAATTAATGCCGTGTTTTTGCCAATTTAAGACTATTAATAAAACGGAAGATAGATAAGAATAAACATGAATGTAAGAATCGAAATAGGGGTGTTTACATTATATAGGGTACTATAGCTTTCCACCCACAGCATCGCCCGCGCAGTCAAAGAAAAACCCGCATAGTTCCCGTTCCCGTGGGATTTCCGGAATAAAACCTGTCCTATGTCCCGGGGTAAAAAGTAGCCTATGTCCTTTCTCGAGTATCAAAATATCTCTATACCAAATTTCATGCAAATTGGTTCAGTAGTTAAGGCGTGATTGAGTAACAGACAGACAGAGTTACATTCGCATTTATAATATTAGTATGGATTACATAGTATGGATTAACAAAAATGAAGATCACAACAATGGGCAATGAATTTAGTATTTAGTAGTAGAGATGCATTGTTTGAAATATTACCTGCATTTAAACTACATACCATGAATATGTAAAGAGATTTAACCAAAGTATGCAGCTCTTGTAAGCTTTAAGCTAATGTATAAACTTAAAATAAAATTATATCTTTAAGGAGGTTAGATCGTGAAGATATTTAAATATAAACATTTGTTAGATAAAGTAATGGGCACAGATATGTACTGAATATATAAAGGATATCAAAATAATAGCAACAATGAAAATACCCTACATGGGCTAGAAATTTTTTAAACCATAATCAAAATGTATCACTTACCTTTCGGCAGTTCGTAGTGATCTCTAAACGCTGCAAATACATCATTTTCTGATGTATTCAGGTGGTACATGGGAGTTTTTAGCATAGCGTCCAGAACTCTGCTTTTATAATAAGCAGACGTATGCCTTTTCCGTTTTTTATCAAATTCGTATCCATAGTAATCGCTTGGCTCTGGCACTGCATAGTCTTCGTCGGATACCGTCACTAAGTCCTCAAAATCATCATTACTTGATGTTGAATTTAATGAAATAATTAATATAAATAATGTGTATATTTTCATGCTCATTTTTGCAATGCGTCAAGCCGCGTGCGACTATGCTTCGCGAATCGCGTACTGTTATTTTTCAAATCTTGACCATGCCTTTTACCATTGCCAAGTTTAGACGGAATGAACCGGTTTTTATATAAAACATTATATTTAATTATGTAGCTTTTTTTCGATATTTTCATTGTTCGTCGTAACGGGGTTGCAAATTTTGGCTTAGCATACTTAAATAAGTAAGATTTTTCCATCCTGATTACGGTTTGTATGTTTGTTTGTATCTTTATAGATATTATCTAAAATGAAAAACCATTCAGAGGTTGATATTTTTCTTTATTTTGTTAATCCTATCTAATAAACTAAGTATTAAGCTATGACATGTGTGAACTTAATTATCAATTGCAAGTAAAATTACATTTGTGAATATTTATATTCTAAACAATTTTCTTCCTTATGTTATTCATGGAAACATTTATTGCGCATGAAGGAAATAACATTTATTTCTTAATACACGTATTTAACTACGAATTAAATAGTTTTAATGTATTTTGCGTAGTAGTTGATATGAACATTATAAATTATTATTTTTATCAAAATATAAAAAATATGAAGAATTATTAGGTACTTACTGTTTTAACCTAGATATATGTATAATGTATATGTATAAACCATTTCATTTCATGACTATGTGAAAATAAATATTTACAGCCCCTATGAATTATTAGTACAGATTGTATTTATATTTACATGAATAGTGGATTTGTACAATAAACTGGCACGTATATGCAAAGAACTTAGTACAACTAATAAATATATATATGTAGAACCTTTGCAAATTTTCGATTATTTTTTCTACATGTATGAATACGTTTCTTTTCAACATTGCTTGTGTGAAATTTGAAGGCGCTTTTTTATTAACATATAATGCCATGTACCTAAATGAATCATTCAATATTTAACCATTTTGTAACATTGGCTGAAACATTATATTTTGGAATTATGTACAGCATAAAATTGATTTTTCAGCCTTTTATTTGTAATTGTCTCTCCGTATGATTAAACGTTAATAAATTACTTTGGCTTCAGTAGATATGAAATATGAGGACAGTGTTAAATATTCCAATCTTTCTTTATCATATCGCCCGCTTTTAAACCAATCATCATGCCAGGTCCGCTAGTGTGCGCTGAAATTGTTCTGGGAATAACGCTCGTATCAACTACACGTAAATGACTGATTCCTTTTACACGTAATTCTGGATCCGTTACTGCCAGAGGGTCACTGTCCGGGCCCATACGGCATGTTGATATTTGATGATGCAGAGTGGCCGTGAGAGTTCGCAAGGCACACTCCCAATA
>CAJQZN010032317.1:0-15872 GCA_907164685.1 Colias eurytheme | reverse complement strand
CGCAACGCGCCTAAAGAAGTTTCACTAAAAAAACATTTTCTTTTCCCGCCAAAATACAAAGCTGTCACTTTTACGAATCTGTGCTCACTGTAAAAGAAAATTAAATTAAAAATTAGCAAGCATGACAAACGCGTGTCACCTCCGCATGGGGGGTCCGCTGTCAAATTATTCCGTCGTATGTCAACTAACTGTCAACAATGTCAAATATTAATTGGACATGCCGACCCTTAACACTGTGATTGATATAATACCAAATGACTTTAACACTTTGGCAACTTTTTTTTCGACTACAGTGGGAAGTTTAAAAGGGATTGTTTTAAAAGCATGTCTTGCAAAATTTTCGAGTGTATTTTTATAGGTAACTACTTATTGATAATCTGTGGTATGTCAAACGTTACATATGTTTTGGCGGGAATGCAATCAATATTTATCTCGTTCATTAACGAATTATTATTACTTAAAATACAATTTATACTGTTGCTAAAAAAATAAAATAACTTTCTTACTTTAGAAAAATAGCATTATTATATTAATTATATTATTCTTGAAAGTGGCAGCAAATCCATAAGCTCAAAGTGTCATAGTATCAAAATTAAAAACATTACAAAACACCACAGATAATATCTGTAGTTAATAGTTAACACTATAAAATGTAACAATTTTACGACTTCAAGCACTGAGGTTAGGAGTTACAAATAAACAAAAGAGATAATGGTTTAATAGCTTATGGTTTACATACTGTCGTTAGATATGTCGTATCAAATTAGGTTTAAGTCCTATAAAACGAGAGAACATGGTTTTTATAATGGTACATACAGACGTGATTACATACTACTTAATAACTTTGATGAGTCATACAGGAATGGACTACAAATACTGTAAAAATTAATAAATTTTATAGTATAAAGTATTGTATAACAGATTTTCAATTTCAAAGTTTTCGTAGACATTTTGAAATTTCTAAATATACATTGTATAAAATATAACGGTCGGAAATAAATTAACTAATATTCTTACCCTATCAATAACAATTATTAATACGCAAAGACGATATGTAATGTCAAAGATAAATTCAACTCCTTGCACAGAATACATGTAACAATAAATATAGGAAATACTTAGAGAATAGAGTCTTAGTTCTTAAAGAAGGCTGAACTTAACTAGAAGTAAAAATATCTAATTAATAGGTGTAAAATAAGTTCCACGCCTCATGCCCCATTTGATAAAACCTGTTTAATTTAATTACTTTCCTTTTAGATTCAATCTAGATTATTAACGTTATATTTCATTAAACACTATAAGCAGGTAGTCTATATTTTCACATTCCTATTATAAATCTAATAATGGTCTAAAAACAATTATTACAATATCGAGTTGTCTTTCTTGTTTTTTTTTTCGACAATTTTAATAGAGTCGCTTATTGGCTCGCTTATTTTCGTAAAACTCTCACTGTTATGATAAATAAATGTAGGAAAACATAACATTTTATTAGGAATTATTTATATATATTTCTGCTATGAAAACGAAATAGTCTTACATAACAATTAATAATTAACATTCAGGATAACAAAAATGATAAGCGATTATATTAAAAACGAGTTAAATATGAAATAAACGAGTAGCCTAATAATTTTCTCACAGAATTAATAATGTAATTACAAAACGCTATAAGTATGCTAAGATCGTTAATGGAATCATTGACTACAACTAGTAGCTTATGTTTTGAGGCCCTAAACACGTAATGCCGGAGGCCATGAATAAAAATATTCTAGAATTTGTTCGTCTTACTGGTTTTTATAAATTCTCATCTTTATAGCAAACATATGCATTCATTTTATGCCATTAATAAAAACCTTTTAAGTTTGTATTTCTATTTAGAAAAATATCTGAACAAATTCGATTAAAATTCAGCATGGCTTAATATAAAACCTTTCCACGCAAAAATAAATCTTACTAAGAATGTAAAACTGAAATTATAATTTTAAGACCATCTTATGAAATAGTAGGTGCTATTGTGCATCTTATGTTCATTTAAAACTTCTTCTACAGCCACTCTATCTTATTAACCGCAACAAAGTTCGTTCGTTGTTTTAAAAATGTAAGCATACAGCATACAATGTAAGTATGTGCATACAGACTTTGTTTTAGTATGTAGTGATAGTACATATTAAAATAGTGCCCCTAAATGTTCCTAGGGCTTCAATTCCATAGCCGCTCCGTCCCTGCTCCCATACATTGAGCGGCGCGCGCGTTGCTCCCATAAACGGGCGATACATGAATAAAAAACAAATTTTACTGCCATACCAGATAGCTTGAATGAAATAGCTATCAAAGGTGACTGAACTAAATAGTAGCGACACCTCTTTATTTAGAAGTAGGTTTCTTTTTAAACGTCGCGTCGTTTGTCTGAGTTAGGTAATTTAAGATATTGGTGACAAATTAATTGAGGTTTATTATAGTATGTTTCTAAGAAATATCCCGTAAAAATTTTAACAAAATAATTGACAAGCAATTATTTACAATTACATACCTACATTCAAAACGCAAAACGCAACACGGAAACAAGATATTATTAAAAAAATTCCGACAACGCCTAATCAACATATAATAAAATACCACCAAAGTGGATTACTTATCAAGCGACTTCGGGTCAAGCCATTAGCTTTGACCTGAAGTCGTTTTTCGATCAGTGATACATTGTAAAATGATTTTGCACTGGTTTTGGGCATTTAATGACGCTAATAGTGATGTGATATTTTGTCGATAGTTTTTTTTATCATTAATTAAAATTGTAGGCGCAAAAATTCTATTGTTTAAAAAAAAAATGTATGCGTGTACTAGAGTACACACGTAAGAAGTGAAACTTCTTTATGACCTTAAAAATGTCACGCGTACGGCGTAACGCGAAAATGTCACGCGTAGGGCGTAACGCAAAAATGTTACACTAAATTTTTGTCCAACCCCGATAAAGAAGTTTCACTTCAAAAAATCTTTAATTTACTACTAATAGAACTTTTGTTCTAATAATTTTAATTTTTAATACACATATTTGTATAGTTTTATATGGAGATATTTTATTATATTATTTAACAGGTCGTTTTAACGCTTTTTTAAAAACTGACCACAGTGCCGTTACCTATGCTCATTGCAAATTGATGAAAACATCAGAACTAAAACAATACAATTACAATTAATTGTTACACTTTTAATTTAATTTATATTCTTCTTAGAATACAACTCATAATCAATTATACCACTCTTTTTACGCTCTATTTAAAAATCTTATAAGAAACTTTTAACCATTTTCCCGCTCTATTTTACCGCACCAATCAATTACTAGTTCCAAAAACTAGACATGCAAATAACCAATTGAAAGCTGACAAGATTCTCCCAAGAAATCGCGATTTGGTATACAATTCGTCATGTTTACAACGAATCTAACTGGTCTAAGGTTGCTAAGCGACGGTTTAAACAGACTTGGAAAAAGGCGGTTATATTATTACATCAATAAAATAATGATAATAAATAATAATAAGATAACGGCTAACAACTATTACTATAAATAATAATCGACATTCATTTTTAGTATACATACACAACAAAAGTTTTCATAAAATTAAATAACGTTATTCCAACGTTATTCAATAACATAGAAAGACATTTAATCTTTTTCTTAATTAATTGAAAGGCACAGCCCTATTCGCGTGATAACATAAAAAAAAACTGTAATATTATGTTATTGTGATAAACAGATGTTTTTTTTTTATATTTTCAAAATAATTTCTACCAAGTTATTTTCAAACTAACGAAAAAGCACACAAATTTCACAGCTCTATATTTCGACATCGTTAAACATCTTGGGTATCTCAGTATAAATCTCCCCTATAAAAATAAAATTATATCTTTCCACGCATCAAAACATTTGAATAGTCCAATCATAGATAAATATCTTAAACTTAAAATAACAGATTCATTTCTAAAGCAAGGATTATAAAAGGGGCATAAAATGAAACATAAAATCTATTTCTACATGAGCATGCCACTTTGACACACTATTGACTATACTAGCTAGTTGCTCTGACTTCGCACGTCTAAACTTTACACAAACTATTGTATAAATATTGTTTGTACAATAGGTACATTATATTTTATGTAGATAAACTTTAATTCAATATAATCAATGCGAAAGTTTAAACTGTTAGATTTTTACTGAATCATGTATAATATTTAGACTTACATTTGAGCATACCTATTAATAATATCGCCACTACTGCAATAGCTGTAAGAATGTTAATATTTGTCTAAAAAAATTCCTCGCGAGCAATTAAAGATCAAAGACCATCCTATTTTATATATTTTTTTCGGTATTGTGCTTTATGTTGTACCAGACTTTATAGAGGTTGAACATAGTCGAAATTGCCGGGTAACGCCTTAATATCATCACTAACTGCAATAGTACACAATTTTACTGTAAGAAAACGCAATGAAAAGATCTTAAAGCGTATCTACCAACCCGCTCTTTGCCAACAAAATCACAGATACAAAAACCCATAGAAGTAACTATTCCTGCACTAGGAACAAAATAGACTGAACAATCATAAAATACATATAAACCTGCATATTTCCATACAGATCAAATAAAGAAATGATTTTATATTCTTGTTTTATACCAGAGGCGCTGAAAGCGTTAACAACTCTACTACTCGTAATAAAAGATCTCTAAAAAAATTATACGACTTCAAAATGCTTCTGAAAATAGATGGAAAATAGTATAGGATTTGATAGTGTAAATAAAATATTGCTGTCGCTATAAAATCTTACTCTTTCCTCAATTCAATGGATTCGTAAAAATAGCTTTGTTTTGTCTATTGATAAAAGCGTGTAATGCCACAGAATAAAATTGTAGTGCATATTAAAATGAATATTCTTATAAATAAAACAATTTTCATACTCTAGAAATATTAATAGGATAAATAAAATCTGTGGATAAAACCTATGTGTTAGTTACAAATGACCCAGAAAATTTCGCGTCATTTGTAACAGGATGGCGGTTCTACAGGGGTCTTAGTACGCAATGACAAAAAGAAAAATGATGGTCCGAACGCTGATACCGGATGCGTCAAGATACTGTAATATAAAATATAACAGTATCTTAAGATAAAATATTATAGTATGTATCTTCACCGTGTGTGACGCGCTTTAATCCAAGTTTACCCTCTATGCGTGTGCCAAATTTCATGAAAATCGGTTGTTTAACTTTCGCATTTATAATACATATAGGTAGGATGACATGCATAATATAATGATGCACTCCTTTTTTATTCGTATTTACATATTCTATTTTAAGCTCTAACATAATATTATTTTACAACGTTTCCACCCGCGGCTTCGCCCGCGCAGTCAAAGAAAAACCCGCGTAGTTCCCGTTCCCGTGGGATTTCCGGGATTGCGTCATTTTCCCGGGATAAAAAGTAGCCTATGTCCTTTCTCGGGTATCAAAATATCTCCATACCAAATTTCATGAGAATTGGTTCAGTAGTTTAGGCGTGATTGAGTAACAGACAGACAGACAGTTACTTTCGCATTTATAATATTATAGTATGGATAGGTTATTTTATTAAATAAAAGACATCATATATAAGAAAGCACAATTTAATTCATTAAAATTGTAATCTAGTTACCAACTAATACTTATCATAAGGTTACATTTTATATGTTATTCATAAACTGATAAACCTATACATAAGTGTATAAATAACATATTATACATATTATGATTTACAATTCGCATTATTTCTAAACTATTTTCAAACATTATTATGTAAAACACTCATATTAATTTAAAAATAAAATGTATGTTTCAACCTGAAACATAATTTTTAATTTTTAAAACTTAATATATCAAGAGATGTCATCGAGAGTGTTTTAATTCTTATAATTATTGCGTACAAAAAGAAACAAATCTATTATCCCTTTACGTTGCAATACAAAACTCAGAATCTTAATGTTATTTTATTATGTTACTGTTATGTTATTTGATATCTAAAAGTTTCTGTACATATAGGTCACACATTTCATTCATTCCTGTAGCCAGACAAACGACGAGAAGAAAGCTTTTCAGTGTTGTTCGAACTGAAAAAAGATGGTATGTGCAGAGCACACGTGTCAGAAGTTAAACTTCCTTGTCAAGATTAAAAGATTTGTCGCCTTACTCCATGACGTGACGGTGTTACCATGACGCGACCTTGAATATTTACTCTCAACGCGCCTAAAGTTTTACTTCAAAATAAAATATGTACCTACAAAGTTATTATTAGAGTCTAGACGGCATACGGAATATTCAAATTCTAAGTATTTGATAGTTAATAAGCAGTTTTTGTTAAATTTTATACTAAATTCGTTTATGAATCAGAACTGTAAAATAGTTTTGTATCTCCAAACTATGACTATTAACAATTGGCACTCATTTAGATCGATGAACTTTACACAAAGATATAAATGTGTACATAAATTATACTAGCGTTTTATTGGTCCATGAATCACTGGTGTGAGGTGTCTGACGCGTTACGTAAGATCGCCAAAAACTCATTAATTAGATTAAAAATTTACATACAAAGTGAGCAATTATTTAGTTATCATATAATATAGAAGTAGTATTAAAAAGTGCAATATACTTTTTTGGATACCGTTAATATTATTTAGAAGAAGTCAAATTAACTTAAATTTCCCTATGTATAATTAAGGAAATGTGTTCCTTAGTAACTACTAACTAGTGACTCTAAAATTTTATTTATTTCCAATTATGAAATAAATAAAATATCATGCAAATAGATAATAACTCTACATTATAAAAAAGCCTCCTTGTAAAAATTCATGCTACGTCAACAGGGATACATCCGGGTTCAAATAGTGGAAGAAAATCTAACAAAGAGATAATTTAATGCATTAATTATCTGATAATTTCATATGTTTTATATCCGCTGTCTTACTTAAAGGAAACAATCACAATTTTCTCAGAAATTGAACCTATTTACAAAAAATCAATCCATCGCACTTTGTTTAGAATCATTGTTCCTATTTTTAGCCTAATATACAGTTAAAAAATCAATCAATTACTGTAGGTACCATTCCATTAACATACATAAAATCTATTTACACAGATCACTTCCGCATCATCTCAGTCACGTTACTCATTTATCGATAACTGGGAACGTCACTAGTACCTACGTGCGCGGGCGCACGTTGCCGCGTGTGACGTCACACCCGCGAAATTGCTAACAAGGCCGAACGATGACCTCACGCTTACAGCTTCAGCTAACTATTTTCGGTTTTATTGAGTGTAAGAATTTTTATTTACGCATTGACAATAGTCTTTTAAATTTTTTTGAAGAGATTTCTATTGATAGTATTTTATGAATAATTTGTGAACTATAAATAAAGTGATCTATGAATAATTTAAGGTAATGATTGCAAATCTTGAGAGTTAAGAGTAGCATACTTAGATAATGACTGATGTTTTTAACCGACTTCAAAAAAAAGGAGGAGGTTATCAATTCGGCCGGTATGTTTTTTTTTTTTTTTTTTTTTTTTTAATGTATGTACACCGATTACTCCGTGGTTTCTGAACCGATTTACGTGATTCTTTTTTTGTTCGATGCGGGATGGTGTCGAATTGGTCCCATAAAAATTTTATTCGGATAGGCCCAGTAGTTTTTATTTTATGAGCATTTTTGTCTGTATTTGTAAATGTTGCAAGTGCAAGTTTGAAGTCGGTTGTTTTTAACGCAGTTATTGACTTGTTAACTTGTATTTTAGCCGCCGCACACCGCGTAATTTAAAACAAGACTTTATATTTTATACCTGACTCTACATTTATACTTATGCTGACGGTATTTCATATCTACGTGGTATTTACAGCTGAAACCGTTAAATAAATAAAATGTTACGTTACGTAACAACAAAAAAGATGAGATGTAAGAGAGATAAAAAGTTATTACAAGAACAATTGCAACTGCAATGCTGCCGATTTATTTATATTAGGTACATTCTATCCTGGGTTAAACCCCTGTTTACTAAAACCGGCGCACATACATTGATATATTGACATACATACTAACGTTAGAAATTAACTGGAACCGAGTGCAACAATGTAAGAATTAAGTGTGTCAAAGTGTGTCAAATAAAGCGGATTTCCTACAATTGTGTCGAATGTTGATACAATGAGAAATCCTCGTTGACACGGGGAGACACGCCTTGATAAATATTTTATGTAATTTGGAGCAAATTGAATTTTTATATATTTGGGGATTGTTTGTTCCGTAATAATTGTAAGTAAAAGTACGTTGAAATAAATATCTAATACATATTACTGTTTTAATAGTGAACCTGGATTTCAATTTAATTTAATGCGAAATTAAGCTAAATTATTATTGCTTATTCTGCAGTGGGGTAAGGGGCAGATAAATTATGCACACATCTGTTTCACTGATCGATTTACTTCAGAGTCAAGGTGATCAGCCTTATGTGTAAGCTGCCAGACCGAGATATTTTATTTTCTTCATCACTATCGGGAATCGAACCCAGGAACCCGCGGTACGAATATGATTAAAATATATGATTCTACTTATCGTAACTTAAAATTCCTTCTAGAACCGACTCTTTCTCAAACTTTCATTAATTTGACACAGTCCTATCAAACCATATCGCTTGGTCAACGCTTGGTCAAACCCGATTTTGACAGCTCCCAGCTTTCACCATTTATTATTATTTATACACCTTGTCTCTTCATAATTTCATTACCTGGTACATTTAGTTCATTGAAGGGTATAACCGCGAAAAATTGTACCGTTACATTCATGACATCATAACAAACGTTACATACATGACTGAATGTTACTTACATGACCATTATAAAGCTTAGTACATATATCAGTTATCTTTTCTTCCTAGCATTAAAAAGTTAACGTCGACACGGTGTCTTACACTCACACGACAGGAAAAAATGGAGATATAGGTAGGTAAAACTAATTCATATCATAAAATAATGAATTAAAACAAAAAGATGCATAAATCAAAATTGTATTGAAAAAAATTGATATTTTTTCCGCTTTTTATTCCTTTCTGCATTTTTCGTTTGTAGTTCTTTATATTTCTCGGGATTTTGAACTTGTAACTTCTCTCGATATTTTTTTGCCTTTCGGCATTCGTCAACGCCATCTGTAATTTGATTTTCTCATTTGAAAAAATAATTAATAAAAAAATTAAAAAAAACCCGACTGACACTGCAAATTCATAACAAAATATTACTGGCCTCTACCCATCTATACATCTTATATAGCCTCCGACTGCGTGTTATGAATTTGCAGTGTCAGTTTTTTATTTTTTTTATTTATTATTTTATTTTATTCTTTTTTTTGTACAATCAGGTAAAACATATTAAGGTAATGGAAAACTATAGATAAAGACCAATCCAATGATATCTTGCACATCAAAATCCGTTCAGCCATTTAGATTTGAAAATATTATCGTCCTTTTTTCGCGCAATTTTTTTATAGACCTATGTGTTCTAAGCCTAACAATATGTCATGACTGTAACGTAACACATTTCGTTACACATCGTTACAATCATGACAAAAAATGCGGGCGACATAACCTTAAATTAAAATTACTACTCGATTGTGAATGCTAAGAACCACGAAGTAGTCTGATTCTTTAGTTTTATAGTAAACCTACGTAAAGATTTATAATAATAAGACAGAATATATATACTTACCTCGCAATCGAACACTTTAAATGCCCTTTTTTCGAGCGACAAATCTCACATCAATACAAAACACCATTTCTCTCAAAGAAAAAATGGCTGCTTTGTTTTTTAAATTTTGCCAGCATGCCAAATAGTGTTGCCACTCAATAAAATAAGAGAAGGATTCTGATAATTCTTATAGTATGGCAGTTAGAGACGTTACATACGTGACGTTACACACGTATAAAAAAAGTGGACAGTTTTTTTAATAATAATAAAAAAAAGATTAAGGCCTTGTGCATTAAAAGATTTTTATGTACATGTTGAATAAGAACCGAATAACTTAAATTTTTCATAAAAATGAGAGTCAGTCATACCATTTCGTAGGGGTTATCAGTTTTTGTCACAAGGGTGTTAGGTGGACAAATATTTTTTATATGGACAGAAAAGTGGAGCCAGTAAAAAAAATATAAAATAAAATATTTCTGCAAGAGATAGATTGAGTTTTATGAAATAATCTAAAAGAACACAAGCATACCTTTTATTACATATCTAACAAAACACTTGTTGTCAAAAAACGTTGATGCCATATGAGAAATAAAATGGGAACATTGAAAAAATAATTCATGTACAATTTTTCGCGGTTTTACCCTGAAATGTTACATTTTTTAAGCCTAACCTCACATTTTTTAGAGGACGCAATTTTGTTTTTTTGATATGTAGGGGGGGTCAGTGTGAAGCTAAAACCAAATTTGTGGGGTCGCCACCCTTGTCCCACGGCCGCCATCTTGAAAATAGCGGTTGGAATGGTTTTTACGATATATCTCTTAAACTATTTATTTGATAAAAAAATATCGTTCACATTATTTGTTGCAAATTAAATTCTCTACAACTTTGGTCCAGTAACTTTTTGTCGTAGAACTATAAATAAAAAAGTTATAAGCGAAAATGTTCAGAAATTAGAGATGTTTATATTTTTCAATAAAACTTTTTTTTTATAATTTTACAAAGAAATGATATTAGACCATTTTTGTAGATTGTTTTTCGAGGAACAACTTTTATATACAACATTTTTTCATTACGTCAATAGCTAAGGTTTTACAGCGCTCAGAAGTGAGTACTATTTTTCAGTAGTAACTATACATAATATATTGGCTATTAGCTCTTTTCCCAGACTCCACTACAATGGAAGCACACTGCAGAACATTTCAGCCCTGCTTTTCGACGTAAAAAAAACGCGCTTCCAGACTCTATCTCCTGGGTGGTGGGGAAAAGATTCAATAATTAATTATTAATAATTAATTATTAAAAATATTATAATAACAAAAAAAACAATTACTTATGACAAATTATTATTTACACACATAAGTATACTGTATAGATAGATCAGAGTACTGAAAATTAGTACTCACTTCGGAGCGCTGTAAAACCTTAGCTATTTACTTAATGACAAAATGTTGTATATAAAAGTTGTTCCTCGAAAAACAATCTACAAAAATGGTCTGATATCATTTCTTCGTAAAATTATAAAAAAAAAAGTTTTATTGAAAAATATAAATATCTCTAATTTCTGAACATTTTCACTTATAACTTTTTTATTTATAGTTCTACGACAAAAAGTTACTGGACCAAAGTTGTAGAGAATTTAATTTGCAACAAATAATGTCACTCAATATTTTTCATCAAATAAATAGTTTAAGAGATATATCGTAAAAACCATATCAACCGCTATTTTCAAGATGGCGGCCGTGGGACAAGGGTGGCGACCCCACAAACTTGGTGATAGCTTCATACTGACCCCCCCTACACATCAAAAAAATAAAATTGCGTCCTCTAAAAAATGCAACCCCAAATGTAACTTTTCGATGGAGTAATTATCAGTAATCTTATATATAAAAATGAATCGCAAAATGTGTTGGTAAGCGCATAACTCGAGAACGGCTGAACCGATTTCGATAATTTTTTTTTATTATATTCCTTGAAGTACGAGGATGGTTCTTATGTAAGAAAACGTAAATATTATGTACCACGGGCGAAGCCGGGGCGGACCGCTAGTAGATTATAGATTTCTAAATGTCTCATGATTCATGTTTTTTGAAAAATCCGGTGGCTATTAAATGGCGCTTGTCATAATTATTATAGACAAATTATCATTATGTATCATATTTTAATTTATAAATATACTATAGACCCGAACCGGCGTCACACGGCTGCAAATAAACATCCTATCCTATACTACTATAATATTATAAATGCGAAAGTTGGTGAGGATGGATGTATGTGTATGTTACTCTTTCACGCAAATACTACTGAACCGATTACAATGAAATTTAGCATACATATAGAGGGTAACTTGGATTAACATATAGGATAGGTTTTATCCCGGAAATCCTACGGGAACGGGAGCTATGCGGGTTTTTCTTTGAAAACACGGGAAAAGCCGCGGGTGGAAAGCTAGCGGCTGGACAGCGGAAAGGGAGTTTGTTTTATACTATGAAGTCTTTAATAAGATATGACGTCATAAGCTACGATAGAGCATTTAATAATAAATAGACATAACCATCATTTTTTCAAATTAGCATGTCTAGCAAATTATAGTGTCTAGCGAACATTTTAATACTATTTAATTAAATATTTCCATTCAAAAAAGTGTTATTTATAAGCATCTAATACAGACATTAGTGCTAGACGTAGCCATATATTAAACTAATTGCGACAAAAAGGTGATATTCACACATCAAACGGACATTGATTGCGTTAATTAGTTAAATAACAACGATTAGAGAACACGTCCGTCCCCGTGTGTGGTCGTCGCGTGACTGAACCAATTACACGCATAACTAGCGCCATCTATCTTCTATTGGTCTATTTTTGCATCTAGACGTGATTTTAATAGTTTTTTCTATGGTTCTGTAATTATAGCTGAAATGAGACGGATCGGTGGAAAAAAAAAGAGACGTAGGGATTTGCAGTGTATAATTATTTATGAAGTTTTTATTGTTATTTATTTTGATCTATGGCCTAGTCGTACAGTTTTCAATTTTCATATCTTACATAATATGCTAAGAACCATATAAAATAACTAGCTTTCCGCCCGCGGCTTCGCCCGCGCAGTCAAAGAAAAACCCGCATAGTTCCCGTTCCCGTGGGATTTCCGGGATCGCGTCATTTTCTCGGGATAAAAAGTAGCCTATGTCCTTTCTCGGGTATCAAAATATATCCATACCAAATTTCATGAAATTTGGTTCAGTAGTTTAGGCGTGATTGAGTAGCAGACAGACAGACAGAGTTACTTTCGCATTTATAATATTAGTATGGATTCTCGGAATGTAAATAATATCACAAATATAATAATTATAAGTAAAAAAGTTAAAGTTAAGTAATAAACCATTTCATAAAATGTATAAAATTGTCGTTGTTTCACATCGAGATATATTACTAGAGGGGTTATTCCAAACAAAAACATTGCGCGCGGCCGATGTGGTGGGGTACGTGTGGAACGAGCGAGGCGTGGCTTCAAGTTCAAAGATTAAGCAATGCGTGCAGATGCGACACATTGTGCAATCTGTTTACTCGGTACTATCTGGTGGTACTGATACTAGGGAATTAATAAAACGAGGATTTTATATTAAACTATGTATTTTAATTTCCTTTAAATAATATCAATTTATTAAACTTTTGTCGTTTTGTGTAGTAATCAATAGTTTTATCAGTTTTTGCTTCATGATGTAATTTAAATGGATACGATGATTCAATGTTGATGGCGTTTACGTATAAGAAACTCACATTTTGAAAAATCTCACGCGAGATTCGAGGATGGGGGAGGGGTTGAATAAATTCTCACGACATCTCACCAGGGGGGGAGGGAGGTGCAGAAAATTTAAAAAAACTCCTCACGTAATTTATGGACGCCCCCTTACTCGATCACAATTTTTGTAACTTTACTATAAACGGAACTACATTTAAAAATATACTTTATTTATTGAGTTATAAGGTTGCTTCCATTCTGTTTATTTACATTCTCAAAAACATCAATCGCTGCAGAGGTGGCTTGCGACAAAGGCGGCTTGTGTCAAAGGCCTCGGCGATATCATTTAAGAACATAATATTATGTACTTTAGGCAAACTTGTTATAAGATCTATTTTACTTTCTTATTAGTCCATTTGACAAGGATATTGGGTAAGATACCTATTGGAATAATTTTATTATTATGAATGTACTTATTAAATCCGCGAATAAAAAAAATTTTTAGTCGTGAATATAGAAATTGGGTCGCATTTTTTTAATCCGCGAATAGTGAAAACACGAATAAAGGAAGCGCGATTAAGGAACTTTTACTGTATTAGTTTCTGTGAATGTTGTGTTTATTTGTAATTGTTGTGCATAATAATTTATAAATCCTATTGGAACAACTATTGATAAGGCTTTTTTTAATAAATAAAAATAGGTAAATAAATAAATATTACTTAATATAACCTACGGTTTTACTTTGCGTAGTCGGGTAAAAGTATAAATATTTAGGTACTACACCACGGTAATCTTTCCTAGTAGATATTGTATATACATAGTTAAAAAAATCCAGTTACATTTTTTTAACAGACTCATCGATAGTGTCACGTCTGTGCTGTTAGTCTATGAAAAATGGCGCGAAACGCAGAACGCGTGGTGATTTTTCGCAAAATGATAACAATATTAGTAAAATGCATGACTTACTCATAATAAGGAAACTTACTGGTGAAAAGTCACTCCTCGGGCTTTGTTTGTATTATGGGAACTGTTAAAACAATATCTAAGCAAACACGAAGGCATTTTGAACAGAGCAATAACACGTGTTGACGCGGCAAGCGGGGGGCACAGTCCGACACAGACTAAAGAGACTTGTGATTCTTACCTCTAGCTCGTGTTAAAGAGAGTGTAGTAGCGATCGCCTCTCTAGTACGTAGTACATTCTATCTCGATGTTGTTTCATAAAGTTTAGAATTAATTCAAAGTGCTTCTTGAATATTACATATATTCTAGGAATAACAAGATGATCCCTCGTTTAGTCTATAACCTCATACAAAAGGTGCCTAGCTCGTCGCATTAGGCTATCTAATAACGGCTATTTGCGATTACCTGTAAAATATTGATGTCTTCAAGCATTAGTCCGTGATCGCTTCAGGCGGGTTACTTGTATCCTTGGTTGAAGAATTGATATTTGATAGGTATGGTTGTTGTTAGTGAAATTTATTGTTTGACTAGATTTCCGCCCGCGGCTTCGCCCGTGTTTTCAAAGGAAAACCCGCATAGTTCCCATGCCCGTGGGATTTCCGGGATAAAACCTATCCTATGTGTTAATCCAAGTTACCCTCTATATGTGTGCTAAATTTCATTGTAATCGGTTCAGTAGTTTTTACGTGAAAAAGTAACAAACATTCATACAAACTTTCGCCTTTATAATTATAGTACATATTAAGATTGATTTCTTGCGGCTTGTGAGTTTAAAGACAATAGATAAGATGTAAAATAATATTAATATTAATTAATATGTTTATGTAATATGTAATTTATGTATTAAAATAAGATGGTAGAAGAATGGTTTGTAAAATCAATGGTCAAACGTGGTATAAATAATTAAATTATTCAAAATAATGTTCTGTGAAGTTTTATTTCCTATCTACTAGTTAACTAACATAAAGATGATTCAATGTTTTATTTATGTTCGAGTGTACACTGAAAATAGAAAAATAAAAAAAAAACAATTGATTTTTATACTTTAATAACTGATATTGTTAACCTGTAATAAAATTTTCCATAATGGAGGTTTAGATTAAAAAGATAATTACATATCTGTGCCTCCAGTGAATAAGGGAGTAAGACGAGTTATTCCCTTTGGTTTTTATTGCACCATTGGATTCAGCTCGTCAAAATACACAACATATCAAAAGGTCATATCTCTAGCTGCGTCCTAACCCATTTTTTCGAATGACCCAAACGGTATAAGTAGGGTGTGATTAACGGTATAAGTTACCTTATCCGTCATTTTAGGCAATCACAAAGGAACTATTCGTCTCGAGTCAAAAGTACCCACGAACACAAAGAAGTATGTGTAGTTATACTTTTTGAATAAAGACTTAATTCATTTTGTTC
>CAJQZN010032312.1:0-18175 GCA_907164685.1 Colias eurytheme | reverse complement strand
ACCATATTGATTTTTTTCCGTGGGGATACTACAAAGACGAGAGACTGTGTTGCCGCAACAAAATCGTGCGGAACGGAGCGTTGCGACTGCGTCATCGCGTCGTCACGTCGCGGCGCCGTGCGATTGGCCGCGGATTGACCCCACTGTCCTCTACTACTTCGACTCGCCACGCAACCGCTGAGCAGGACACTCCCTCATTAAAATTAATTCTACTAAACGCACTTTGTAATTTTAAATATTAAACTATATACGCACAAGTTTAATTGTCTTCTTCTTTCGTCGTCAACATTTCTGGACCTTCGACACCGGATCACATCCTGGATTTTGGAGACGCAATCGGCAAGGAAGTCGCAAAATTACAGTGCAGTTTGGTAAGACGGCCAGCTAATTTATCCAACCCTGTAAAGCTTCATCTGAGTAATACTGTGCTTTGTATATTCCAGAGCTTTTGGTGTTGCTTGCCTCCTCACGTGCTTTTACGCTACCGAAGAATCTGCTTCACGTGGCACGTAAGTACTTGTAGCTTTTTACTTCAGTCATTATGTCTCTTTCTGAGCAAAAGGAGCTTAAGGATTTGAGGAAAAAAAGGGGGTTAATCAAATGCAGGTTAACGAATTTTAAGAAATATGTTTCGTCTTTTGAAAACGTGGATCTTGATACACATCAAAGGGCAGAACTAAAATTACGTATACCAGGTGCACAAAGTTTAATGAACGATTTCAACCAAGTACAAAGTAAAATCGAAGATCTTGTCCCGGAGTCAGAAACGGATAAACTCATAGAATCACGCGTAGAGTTTGAGAGGGAATATTATGTTGTCCTGGCGATGCTGGACTGCATGGTAAACCCAGATAATTCCGAGGATAGATCTAATAAATCCATTGACTGTTCCTTAGCGCACGACCATACGACCTGTAACAATTTTAATAACGATTCAGTAAAATTACCGACTATTTCTGTACCTAGCTTTGACGGTTCACATGAACACTGGGTAGAATTTCGCGACACGTTTTCATCCTTAATTCACAATTCGAAAACAATACCACCGGTTCAAAAATTCCATTATTTAAAGGCGAGTTTAAAAGGCGATGCCAAAATCGTTATAGAAAACGTTGAATTTTCATCCGAAAATTATCTGGTTGCATGGGAGCTTTTATTACACCGTTTTAATAACACGCGATTGATAGTGCAAAGTCACATTAAAGCAATATTTTCACTTCAAAACGTCTCAAGAGAATCGGCTATTCAATTACACAATTTAATTGATACAGTTTTAAAAAATTTACGTATTCTTAAAATCTTAGGAGAACCCACGGAATACTGGGACACTTTGATTATTTATATCGTAGTTTCAAAGTTAGATCCTACCACTGAACGCGAGTGGGAACAATTTAAAAACACATTTTATAAATTACATAAGGACAAAATTATTAAACTAAACGATTTATTAGAATTTATTAAAGAAAAAGCCGATTTATTAACTACACTATCCGTAAATCACAGTAAACCTAGTATTTCAAATAACTCAAATAAATTTTCTACTTACCAAAATAAAAATTCATCATCCAAAATTCATTGCAACATAGTTTCGGATAACAAACAATCTAAATCGCAATCCAATAAGTCGCGCAGCCATTACAAGTCATGTTTGCTATGTAGCGAAAGGCATCAGCTGTATTCATGCCAGAAGTTTCTCGACTTATCTCCGCAACATAGGGTTAATTTCATAAATGATAAAAACTTATGCATTAATTGTATGCGCCCAGGTCATTTAGTTGATACTTGTCTTTTTGGTCCGTGTAGAAAGTGTGAACAAAAGCACAATAGTTTACTTTGTGATGCAATTAAATTATCACCAATTAAACAAAATACAGTGACGTTAACTACGTACGAGCACCCCTCGCTTACTAATACGCATCCCGTTTCAGTGGTTTCAGTAGATAACGCACACATGCAACTTCAATGTAATAATCACGCACAAACCGTTATGCATACAAAGGATGACAATTCTTCGCAACAAATTGTCATATTGTCTACGGCGATAGTTGAAGTATATAATGAATCGGGTGAGTATTATTGCGCACGCGCAGTTCTAGATAGCGGAAGCGAGCGATCCTTTATAACGCAATCATTTGCAAATAAATTAAATATACGAATATTACAGTCCACTCAACATATTCACGGTGTAGGTAATTCTATTACGCAATGTTCGCAATCTTGTAACATTGAAATTAAATCGCGCGACGGGAGCTTCACTGCCCGTTTTCAATGTTTGATTTTGCCCCAAATTACATCAAAATTGCCTACAACCACGGTTAATTTAAATCAATTTAATATTCCTCACAATTTATTGTTAGCTGATCCCAATTTTTACGAAAGTCAACCTATTGATTTACTGATCGGTGCTGATTTATTTTGGGAATTAATAACTGAAGGAAAAATGCGCCTGAAAAGTGGTCCTTTCCTTCAAAACACCAAATTAGGTTGGATAGTGTCAGGTGCAATTAAATCTTTTCCGTATACTAGTAATAAAAAATTATCACATATTAATTGTAATTATTCGACATTATCCACGGAAGATGATTCACTCGATAAGTTAGTTAGGAATTTCTGGGAATTAGAAGAATTATCCGCGCCTAGCAATAAATTACAGCAATTATCGAGCGAAGATAATATTGCTTGTGAGGAACATTTTATTCGCACAACACGTCGACTTTCCGATGGTCGTTTCTGTGTTTCAATTCCGTTGAAACAATCACCTGAGTTATTAGGTAATACACGCGCACAAGCTGAACGTCGTTTTTACGCATTAGAGAAACGTCTTCAGCAAAATACTAATTATAAAAAGATGTATTCTGATTTTATACAGGAGTATATTAATTTAGGTCATATGAGTCTCGTCAATACGTATGGGAATCCGCACTATTTCCTACCGCATCATGGTGTGTTTAGGGAGCACGCCACCACAACTAAATTACGCGTAGTTTTTGATGCGAGTATGAAGTCTAGTTCCGGCGTATCATTAAACGACATACAAATGATTGGACCTGCTATTCAAGGTGATTTAATTTCTATTTTATTACGTTTTCGCGAGAATAGGTATGTTGCATGCGCTGACATTGAAAAATTTTACAGGCAATTGAATATTGCTGAAGATCAGCGTGACCTGCAGCTGATCTTGTGGCGGGATGATCCCTCAGAGCCGCTGAGGGTGTACCGACTCAACACCGTGACGTACGGAACGGCATCCGCACCGTATCTAAGTTGTAGATGTTTAAAGGAATTAGCCAAACACTCGAATATTCCGTATGTAGCCGATACTATTAATAATTGTTTTTACGTTGACGATCTCATAGTTTCATCGAATTCTATATCCGAATTAGAAAATATTTGTAAAGAAACTAGTAGTCTTTTAGATTCAGCTTGTATTAAATTACGAAAGTGGATTTTTAGTCATAATTTAAATTTAATTACGCCTAGCGTTAATGAATCGCAAACACACGATCTATGTTTACTGAATAAAACTTGTAACAATAAAACTTTAGGTATCGGATGGAATAGTCTCGATGATTATATTTATTATTTCACACAAATTATACAAAAGAGTGAAGTAGTGACAAAACGTATTATTTTATCGTGCGCTTCACAAATATACGATCCGCTAGGATTATTAAGTCCGTTTATTACTATCGCAAAGCATTTATTACAAAGATGTTGGTTGTTAAAATTGACGTGGGATGAATCGGTTCCTAACGAAATTTCGCAAACATGGGATAAATTTATAAATGGATTATCTTTTCTTAGTAGTCTACGAATACCGCGTCACGTTATGTGCATTGATCCAGTGCGAACCGAACTACATATATTTACCGATGCTTCACAGGTCGCGTACGGAGCTTGCGCATACGCTCGTACGATCAATGCAACAGCTGATGTCACAGTGCGCTTGATATGTTCGAAGGGTAAGATCGCGCCGACTAAACCTACAACTATACCTAGATTAGAGTTGTGTGGTGCGTTGTTAGGTGCACGATTATATTATAAGCTTATTGGATCACTGCGTTCAAATTTTGATAAAATTGTATTTTGGACAGATTCAACTATCGTTTTAGGTTGGTTAGGTATGCCTATTAATTTATTAAAACCTTATGTTCAAAATAGGACGGCAGAGATTCACGAGCTGACCAAGGAACATCCATGGCGTCACGTCGCAGGCAAGGATAATCCAGCCGATTTAGTCTCACGCGGGCAAAGTCTAGAAGCGCTTAGCTCCTCATCTTTATGGTGGGAGGGTCCGTTATTTTTACATAATGTACATTTTGAATTGCCCGAATTAAAACATTCCAAATTAATTAATTCAGATTTGCCGGAAATTAAATCTACAAATATTTGTTGTCACATAAGTAATAATTTAAACGATAATTTAATTATTTTTTCTCGATTTTCACAATATAATAGACTTAAACGCGCAGCTGCTTATGTATTACGTTTTATTAATAACGCGCGAAATAAAACTAATAAGTGGACAGGTTTATTATCAGTCGAGGAATTAAATCGTGCTGAATTAACGTTAGCAAAGTTGAGTCAACAGGAATCGTTTCCCGATATTTACTATGCGCTTAAAAATAATAAAAATATAACGAATATATCAGGCTACAATCAAATTTCTAAATTAAATGTATTTTTTGACGCAAATAATAATTTAATTCGTGTAGGTGGGCGTATTCAAAATTCGCCAAATTTTAGTTTTAATAAAAAATTTCCTATTTTAATCGCAGCTAATCATCATTTTTCACTTTTGCTTTTTCGGTTCGAGCATGAACGTTTACTCCACGCCGGGCCACAGCTTCTACTGTTTACGCTCAGAGAGATGTGGTGGCCGGTCGGCGGCAGAAACCTCGGTAGGAAGGTGGTACATTCGTGCATGCGCTGCGCACGACTGCAACCGACTACGGTCGCGCCTATAATGGGGAATCTACCGCAGGAGCGTCTGGACCCAGGTTATCCGTTTATACGTTGTGGTGTCGACTACGCTGGCCCAGTGTTCACGTTGAATCGCAAAGGCAGAGGTGCTAAGTTGCAAAAATCGTACATATGCTTATTTATATGTTTTGTTACACGCGCGGTTCACTTGGAACTTGTTAGCGATCTATCGTCGGAATCATATCTATTAGCTTTGAAACGTTTTATATCGCGGCGAGGTAAACCCGTGACTATCTTTTCTGACAATGGGAAGAATTTTGTCGGTCTCATGAATGAGTTCAAAAAATTTTTAGCTACCTGTTCTGATGAAATTAAAGCATATGCAACTTCGCAAAATATTAATTTTAAAATGATACCTTTTTACGCTAGTCATTTCGGGGGATTGTGGGAAGCTGGAGTAAAAAGCTGCAAGCACCATCTCAAACGTGTAGTAGGTAACGCACATCTAACGTTCGAGGAGTTTAGCACAGTATTGACCCAGGTTGAAGCTGTCCTGAACTCCCGTCCTTTGACCCATCTTTCCACAGATCCCAATGATTTCCTTCCACTTAGCCCTGCACATTTCCTGGTTGGTCGTCCGCTGACTGCACCTGTAACGGCTGAGCTGCTATACGACGTGCCTGAGCTTCGTCTCCCGAGGTTCCAGAGGGTGGAACAAATACGCCAGCACTTTTGGAATCGTTGGTCCAAAGAGTATGTCTCCGAGATGCAAACGCGAACCAGATGGCACCAGCACAAGGGGGAGCTCAAGGAGAACACGCTCGTTCTCATTAAGGACGACCGATTGCCGCCGTTGAAGTGGAGCTTGGGGCGCATCCACGCGACATATCCGGGGAAGGATGGAGTAGCACGAGTGGCCGACATTCGTACTGCAGACGGCATCGTGCGTCGGGCGTTCACTAAAATTTGTCCGCTTCCTTCACCAGATAGCTGATTCTTCGCTTCGTGGTCGACAGTTCGTTGGAACCAGCACGTTCCAAGGCCGGGAGCATGTTGCCGCAACAAAATCGTGCGGAACGGAGCGTTGCGACTGCGTCATCGCGTCGTCACGTCGCGGCGCCGTGCGATTGGCCGCGGATTGACCCCACTGTCCTCTACTACTTCGACTCGCCACGCAACCGCTGAGCAGGACACTCCCTCACTAAAAATCAACTGTACCAAACCGCACTCTGTAATTTTAATCAATAAACTTTATACGCGCAAGTTTAATTGTCTTCTTCTTTCGTCGTCAACAGACTGCTACAATTTGGACGAAATAACCCGGAAATTCATAGTAGCAGAAGAAACCATTAAAAATGATAAAAGGGCATTCAGACATTTAAAAGACAACTTTTTACGGTGATGTCGCACTTGCACTGAGCAACAGCGGGGTCATTTTAAAAAATTCTGGTAATTAAACACCTATTTATTGGTTTTAATGATCATCATGTTAATAAAATTTTTGCACTTACCACATTTAGATTTCAATTTTTCGATTGAAGCCTTCTGAATAATAAAATGAAATTTTCAGGGTAGCTACCTGATAGATAGAGCAAGTTTTTAAAAGCCAAACGGAAAACATTTTTTATGTGATTTTATTTTTTTACGGGCCCTTGAAGTGGTGAACATACCGGGAAATTTTACCTTTCTTGGCATTTCATCCTTTTTTTTATTCCATTCAAAGATCTAACGATAGTAAATATTACCATACTGAATTGGCCTATCTTTCAGCGTAGCACACAAAAAAAAATCAAGCATCTTCCGCAATAATTGATGTCACCATGAGTGAAAATATCGTCGTACTCGGCGATAGGTGAAAAATTTAAAAAAGAGTCATAACTCCGAAAATACGAAAAATCGCATAACATACATGGGGGTGATTCGGATAGCCCTCTAGGTCCTCTACCTCCCAGCTTCCGTTCATCACTACTTTTTGGGACACCCTGTATAGGGAAATATTGCAGAAATTAGTGTAATAACACATAAATACAAATATTTTTCTTTGTCTTTGATAAGAATCGCCAAGAGTAGAAGTTAAAGTAAGGAATTTATTACCCACTATCGTTAATAGCATCAATCATACTACAATTTTTATGCATAATAGCAAATGAGTCTGTTGAATTAGAGACTAGTTATGAATGAATCCAAGCAAGATACACCTGTATTCAAATTCCTACTAATTTTATTTATAATAACTTGTAAGTAAAAGTAACTCTTTCTGTCTGCCCGTCTGTCTCTTCTTCACGCCTAAATAACTGAACCGATTTGGACGAAATTTGGTATAATTATAATTTGAGATCTGAGAAAGGAAGAGATAAATTTTATAGCGGAAATCCTATGGAAACGGGAACGATACAGGTTTTCCTTCAACTACGCGGACGACAGCGCGGGTGGAGAGCTTGTTTATAATAACTGGATAGTATATTTTTCTGCTGGTGAAAGAATTCAAATTTCTTCAGATTTTTTTTACAAACAAGCAATTAAAATTTAAATATATAGATATTTTTTCTATCATTTAACAGGATGACAGTCGAGGTGCACTCGGCTCATTCCTGCAAGCGTTCATCACGCTCGGTTTCCTACTAATCTACGGCATCGGGCCTTATATCTCGTACTCTGCTATCGCGTATGTCGGTACGGCCGCTGTTGCTGTCTTCTGTGTACTCTTCTTCTTTATGCCGGAGAGTCCTACGTATTATTTGTTGAAAGGTATGTGCTTCTACTTCTTTAATAATGTAGTCATCGAAAAATATATTTAGATTTTCCTAAAACTTTAGGATTACTAATATATTTTAAATTGTTTATTGCTTAAATGATATACTTAAATATTAACTCCGATCCGATTTTAAACGATAATTATTATTTTTTCTTTTCTGTTACTTGTGGTAGCCAAAACGCAAATAGAAAATACTCCGACTATTCGCTCAGCTATTATTTCAAGTTCGAGAAATTATTTTTTTCTCTATTTGAAGCTTTCTGTAAGAAATTACAAAATAATATCCCTGTTACAAGTTTGTAGTTTAGATGTAAGAAAATTTCCTTAATTGAAGGTTAAAGTAGTAATTAGAAGTAAGAAGTAAATAGTTAGTTAAAATAAAAGTGAAAAGTTAGGAGTATCTGCTGTAGAAGTTACAAGTCTATATTTTTCCCTAGACGATAGAGATTCAGCAGCAGACTGCTTAGCCACTATTCGTGGTAAATCCCACGCCGGTGTTGAAGCAGAACTCAGCAAATTGGAGTCCGAAGTTAAAGCCTCTTTGGAGAAAACTGCTACGGTAAGAATTTAGATTTTGTAGCATGTAGGAATATGCTAGGAATGGCTTTGATTCTTTGGTTTTGTAGGTTGTAGGAATATGCTAGGAATGACTTTGATTCTTTGGTTTTGTAGGACGTAGGAATATGCTAGGAATGACTTTGATTCTTTGGTTTTAGAGATAACGATAGATTCTTTTTTGTTAGCTCTTATCTGTAGATTTCTATCCGAAGTGAAAAATTTCAATGTTTTCTTCAGGCGAATCAAAAGGGCTTGTAAAATAGCTTTTAGGAAACTATAAGTTTCGAATAAATTTTGATTCAAAGTGTTTTTATTCTTGTTATTGAAGTGAAACTTTTTTTGGCACGTTCAGAGTAAAATTTCAAGCTCACGTCATGGCAATACCGTCACGTCTTGGAGTAAGGCGACGATTTTGGTATCTAATCTTGCCAAAGAAGTTTAACTTCTGACGCGTGTGCTCGACACACACTTTTTTAATTGTAGATTCAATTATTGGTAGGTAACTATGTTAAAATACTTCAGTAAAACATTACTAATATGTACTATGTATAATAAAAAATTTGCTTTTTTTCCTAAACTTTACTAGATAAATAAAAGCTTTACTTTTTTTTCCTAACTTCTAAGCACAATAAAATTGTTTTTTCCACTAGGTAATGGATGTATTTCGAGGCAGTAACTTCAAAGCCTTCTACATATCCTGTGCGTTAGTATTCTTCCAACAGTTCTGTGGTATTAACGCTGTATTGTTCTACATGACCACCATTTTCGAAGCTTCTGGAACATCTCTAGAACCAGCTATAGCTACTATTATTGTTGGTGCTGTTCAGGTACGTTTGCCATTTTAGTGTTTATAATGTGAATTGATATATCGTTGTCTATAGTATATTTTAGGTAATAATATATTCATGTATATTCACGACGGCCAGACCGTTATTTTATAAAGTTGAAAGTTTCTCTGTGTATTAAATATACATAATTATAATATGTGTTACTTAAAGTTATTTCTAATGAATGTTCGCTCAAAGTTTCTACTGCTATAAATTGTATAAGTAGATTAGAATTCTCATTCCTATCTGCTTGGAGAAGTTCACGTTATTTGAAATCAAAATATCCTGAAAACTGAATTTTCAAGACATGGAATTGAATTAGATAAATTTAGGTTTGCTGATGAAAAATTGGACCATTCTATTTTCTGGCTGTAATACTTTTTAATCATAAAGAAACCCAAGTGGGGTAAGGGGCAGATGCATTATGCATACATCTGTTTCACTGATCGATTTTCTTAGGGACAAGTAGGTGATCAGCCTTCTGTGTCCTACCAGACCGAGACATTTTTTTCAATGCACAAACACTTCATAATATAAGGATAAAATAGAAAGCATGAAAAATCCTTATAATATTTTGGTTTCCAGGTGGTAGCTTCTTTCATCACACCTCTGGTGGTAGACCGGCTCGGAAGGAGGATCCTATTACTCATTTCTTGCACAGGAACTGCTATTGGCCTGGTAAGTCAATTTTGATTCTTTCGTCTTTAGTAATATAACTTTGATCTTAAAAACATCAATTTTATGCAATAGGTGATTATCAAAAATATTAGGGCCAAACTCTTTAGATATATACTTGTGCACTTTTTTAAAAGAAGGCGAAAAGAACTTAGAATAATAAAAATAAACAAGTCTAGGAAAAGTTGGACAACGTGTAATATCGGTCAGTAACCTTCTGATAAGTAGTTTGAATTCCTACAGAATATGTATAAAAAGTCCCCTTTATTCCTGGTACGTTATAATAATAGTTACAAAATAATTGTAATTTGTACAGAACTTTGTCACCACATTCTTCGTTAATCACAATGCTCATTCAAACTCAAACATTTATTTCTTCAATTAGGCTTCTTTTAGAAGCACTTTCGAATCGTCATTACATATTTTTAACAATTACCTTTAAATATTTTATATGTACTAATGAAGACGAATAAATAAATGAAATAATCCCAACAATATTTCAACAGGGTCTCCTCGGCATGTTCTTCCTACTCGCCGAACAACAGAGTCCCGTAGTTGATTCCATCAGTTTCCTGCCAATTCTGTCCCTTGTGCTATTCATAGTGACATATTGTTGGGGTCTTGGGCCATTACCCTGGGCGGTCATGAGCGAACTGTTCCCTATTGAAGTTAAGGCTGCTGCTTCACCTATAGCTACTGCTTTCTGCTGGATCATGGCCTTCCTTGTAACTAGGTAGGTTGATATTTTAAATGTCGGATTTAATTTGGTGAGTGAAAAAAAGAATTAAAAAAGTTCATAGCTATAGGTCAGGTTATACAAAATCGACCTTGAAAAAGTAGAATTTTTCCGTGGTTATACTTGTGGTAGATGGTAAGTCGTGAACACCTATGAATTACTTCTTGATCGTAGATGAAAAATAAATTTAAGTTTTCTATCAGAACTAAAAGAAATAATATAATATATCCTAGAATATATTATCTTGAGCAGCAGTGACTATAGAGACAGTAGATATGTTAGAAGTTTATAGAAAAACTAGCGGTCCGCCCCGGCTTCGCCCGTGGTACCTACATGTTTAAACTATCTTATCTCTCAAGTTGGATCGAACTGCACATGGTGTGAATTTTATTATAATTGGTTAAGTGGTTTAGGAGTCCATTGAGGACAAACATTGTGACACGAGATTTATATATATTAGATTGATTGAAAAAAAAAAAAAAAAAAAAAACTCTTAAGTGATAAGGCCGCCTTCTGTGCTGTTTTTCTCTTAGAATAAGTTTTGTTTGTATTTTATGTATTTTGGCAGCACAATAAAGAGTATAAATAAATAAATAAATAAGATTCAATGCTAATATATATTTTAATTCCCATACAGGTATTTCCCCACAATATCCGACAGTCTGGGAATGTACGTGGGTTTCTGGATCTTCGGCGTGTGTTGTGTACTCGCTTTCTTCTTTACTCTGTTTGTGGTTCCCGAGACTAAGGGCAAGAGCTTCCAGGAGATACAGGAGATGCTGGCTGGCGGGTGAGTTATTTACGGTTATGGTTATGGTTATGGTAACTGTTATGGGTACGGTTATGGTTACTGTTATGTAGATACTACCTAACCGTGTGACTAGTTTAACAATAGACCATAACAGTAACCATAACCTAACACCAGAATAACTTTACAGTTATGGTTATGGTTACTGTTACTGATTAGGTTACGGTTATGGTTACTGTTACTGATTAGGTTTCAGTTATGGTTACTTTTACAGTTACGGTTACTGTTACTTTTACTATTATTGTTACTGTGACCGCTACTTTTGCTTTAACTTTAACTTTTACTATAAATTTTATTTATGAGAATGCGAACGTGTTTGTGTGTTTTTCTTTCCTGTCACAATGATGTGATTTTAGTATTATTTTGTTGTATCTAGAGATAGTAAAGAGTTTCATATTGAAGATTAGCATTATCTTGATTAGGATAAAATTCAATTTTGCATGTGATATATTTCAGTATCAAGTTCAGAATGAAAATGAAGAAATCCCTTAGTAACGATGATTATTATCTTTTTTTTTATTTATATTGATACAAATGATAAAACGACCAATTGACGTAAATAAGTCTCGTATCTGATAGATGTGTCATTTTTCCAATCCAAGTTCCAAAAAACTCTGCTGTAGTCCTGATAATACAGAATAAACGTTTCACCTATTTATAGTCTAAACACAGTCAGTTTTATGTATATGTCATAACACATAATAACATATTATTCACATATATTAACTACTCCAATAACAATAAGCTATTTAAAACAAGAACAATAATAACATTTTTTATCTTTCTTTTCAGAAAACCAAAACCGGAGAAGGCGTAAATAAATCAAATTGTATCCTATCTACTTAGTTGTTTTTGTAAATTTATGTTTATTTGAGATTTGCGAAGGATGTGTGGGACCAAGTGTTATTATTATCCAATGCGTGCGCAATAGATGCGGCTAAGCCGAATTATAGATAGAGCCGGCTATAAGTGACTAAAAATAGTTATAGTTGACTATAAGTAAGTCTTAAAATGGCTACAGCTGACTATAGTTAATACTTACATACTTATAATGGCTATAGCTGACTATTAGTCTTAATTGCATACTTGATAATGACTATAACTGACTATAAATGTTACTTATAATAGCCATACATGGCTATAAGTGATCTATCATTTTTTTAATCGGCTATTAGTCTTTTTTTAAAGAGCTTTAGCTGATATAAAATTACTTATAGCTGGCTTTATCATGCTACAAATAGTTAAATGATAGTAAATCTTCCTATAAGCTACAAGCTTTAAAATTATTATTTTGATATCTTATCTACTTTTAGCAAATATTTAACCATCACAAACATATCAGCTTATAAAGCTGTGTGTATATTTTATACGTATTTTATAAGACAACATATTATGTATATTATTGGAATCATTTTTGACGAATTTTTATACTCAGTGACGTTTTGGAACGAATTTAGAAAAATTTATGAAATATGTTTTTAGACGACTTTATAATATTACTTATACCAAAGTACAAATTTAAGGTATATAAGTGACTGTTTAGAAATATAAATGAAGACTCAAGGGCATTAAACTTTTTTGGTATTTTCTTTTATAAACCTTTTTTGGATCCCCAAAAGAAATAATATTCTTCGTATATTTCTAAACCAGTTTCGAATGAATGAATTTATTACCATGTTATACTTTTGTACATAAATTTATTTTAGACTGTAAATTGTGATAATCTTTGTTTAAATAAAAATTTGAAACGTTTATAGCATTTTTATTGCCTATCCTATCCCATCTATTTTACCTATAACTATTTTTTATTTATCATCGATAAAATTAAAAAAACTGTTTGCTACAACTCTAACTCTAACTTTTTGAGTTATTTACCTACTTAAGGCGAATTTACATCAAACGGGCGAATGCTCATTCTAACCCCACTATGTAAATCGGTGACGTAGTATTGCCTTACCAAAAGGTAGTCAAAAACTTAGGTGTTCTGTTTGATCAAACGTTGTCCTGGTCTAATCATATCCAGGAATTGAGCCGTAGGATTTATGCCGCTTCCGCAACGCTCCGAAGGCTTCGTAACTTTTTGCCCATTCCCACTAAAATTATGCTAGCACAATCCCTTCTACTTCCTATTCTTGATTACGCTGATGCATGTTTTCCTGATTTATCAGTAGAGCTAACTGATAAACTTGAGCGACTCCAAAATTTTTGTACTTATTAGGTTTATTTTTGGCCTTCGAAAATACGATCACGTTTCTATCTACAGAAAAAAGCTCAAGTGGCTCCCCATCCGTTTTCGCCGGAATCTCCATTTGTTGCAATTACTGTTCCGTATCCTTTTTGATAAAAATAAAATAAATAAATAAAATTATTTTAGTGTAAACAGGCGTAGAGCAGTCTTTGGTTGTTCTTATAGTCGAGCCAATTTAATAGGCAACATTTGACGTCTATCAATTTTATCTTCGAAGAGAGGTAACCTGCTTAAAAACATCGATTATAGTGAATTAATCGATACGGATTTGAAACATTTGTCAATCGAATTTATTAATTTATGATGATTTTTATTCACAAGTAATCAATGCATTCGATTTTAGATGTCAGATTTCGATTTTTAGAGTAACGTCACTGGTATTTAAAAAGAAAAAGGTTTATTAACACAATTTTGTAGCGACGTCAGTTCTTCAATTCAGAAATTGTTTATTATGTTTAGTATGGTTTATCAGTAAAATGAAATCTTAAAATTACTTGTATCGGTCTGCGGTCATTATTATTATAAATATGTAATCGTAATTCAAAAAAGTTAAGCAAATGTGCAGTTCTAACAAAACGATATATCATGATATTCTATGTCGTCGTTACTAGGTTACGTTTTTGAATATTGTTGAACTGTCAAATGTTGCCTATTAAAATGGCTCTACTATAGTACGTTTGAAAAGATTCTATGCAATGTTCTTATATTGAACAACACTGAATACGAGATTTCGTTTACACTAAAAGGTTACCTCGTAAGGAACTGTGTTTGAAATATGTAATAGTGAAATTTTGTTTTCTAAAATAATATCACGAAAAAATGCTCTTGCTCTTGCTTCAGCTCTATGTTCGTTAGATGTAAATGCACCCTTAGATGTAGTTTAGACTTGTGCAATGTCTTATATCAGATATCAGATATCAGATGATTTCTTAAATCTCAAAAAAAAAACAACTAATATAAAAAATAAACGTTTATTAACACCTTATTTACATACATTTAATTATACAAACAGTCTGAATCTTATCAAAACGTATTATAAGATAAAGTCGAGATTTCTATAGGTATTTAATTTGTAAAAGAATATTTCCTTTGACATGGTGATTAGTTAGTGAAGAAAAAGATACCTATTTTACAAGTCGTAGGTTCGACTCTTGTCAGGAAAAGGGAAAAAATCTTGATTTTGGTCTATGGGGTTCGATAGACACTTAAATTATAAAACAAGTCAATGATAAAATATACATACATGTTTCGATAAACTTTGGCTGAAAGCAGACCCTAAGGAAAAAGCTTGATAAGTTTGTTAAAAAGAAAGCTATTAAATTTTAAGACACAAATAAAATAAAATTAAAATACCTTAGTAAGGCACATTTAGTTGCAACTTGCAACCCTATAAATTTAACATATGAAGTAGAAAATTTCACTGTAGTGCATCTTTTTTAAAAATAAATGAAAAACCGCATTTGTAGCAAGTAATACCAATTTTGTATAATTTTACTTGAATAATAAAATTTCGTTCATTCGTTCCCATTCTCCTCAACACTTGACATTGAATGGAAAATAATAAGAAGATAAAAAACCTTGTTATAAATATTATAGGACATTATTACACAAATCGACCTAGTCCCACAGTAAGCTCACTTAGGGCTTGTTATTAACATTGAGGTATTATTATAGAGAGGACACCACGAACAAAATCTGTGTGACAAGCTCGGCGTCGAGGGGGGGGGAGTGAGTCATACACTTTAAAGATATTCTGCCTCTTATTACTTATCAATTAAAACCCATTAATGTAACAAATAAATATTGGTTTGAGACGATTGACTCTAACTCGTGTTACAAATAGCGTAGTAGCGATGTCCTCTCTAGTACGTAGTACATAGTAAGTCAATGGTTATTAACCACTCAATGGTCGGGCGCTCAAAACATCCTTACCCACTTAACGGTTCAACGCCTCCTGGCGGCAACTATTTTGACCTGCTCGAATGGTTCTATGTTACCTGGAGGCAAGCACGCAGCTGTTTTAAATATGTCCTTTTAAATACACCAAACTCTTCCTGTCCCTGTCCAACTTATACAAATTGTAATCTACACATCCCATTCTAACTATATTCGAAGAATTATGGTCAAGGTCAATACAATTTTGTCGCGTTATGTTAGTTTGAAGTTCGTAGTCTTGGGAGCCGGTTGCGCCACACGGGTCGGCAACGGTTTTAATTGAGTTCGTGAAATAATACAAGACAATTAAGTAAAAAAGTGGCGTTAAACGATGGACCGGTAAGTAAACATTTATTGTTTTATAGTGTGATTACTGTAAAAGCAAAGAATCATTCAAAATATACACCAGCACCGCGGGCTTCGCGCCAATCTAATCGTTTGCCGCGTATAGGTATATTTTCAGTTTTTAATAGGTTTTACTCTATAAGTTTTACACTATACTACAAATTTTAAAAGATTATTTCATTATTTCAATAAAACCTTAACCATTATCACATTTTTATACATATTTTGATATTTTTTACCTTGAAATATATGAGAATATATTTGCTTGTCTCTGAGAGGCAATGAACCATTGCGTAGTTCGAACAGAGTTGGAAAATATGGATACGACTTTTGTGCTAAGATTTGTTTCATCTAAGATTCTACAAAACGGTGTTTTTTTTTTATATTCATGTAATTGTTTATTTATTTTTGTTTTAAGGATTTTTGAACTTTTTTTTTTACTCTATTTTATTTATTTATTTAACACTTTATTAGTTGTACAATCAGGAAAACCTTAAAATTACTTACAGCTAAAAAACAGAGTACAACTAACTTGGCGGCCTTATCACTACGTAGTGATCTCTTCCAGGCAACCACGGTAAAAGGTAACGAGCAAAAAGGTACGCGGAACGAGAACAGAAAAAAAAATAATAGCAAGAAAAACCAAGAAAAAGAAGAGCTTTTTATCATACAAGCATGTGTCTACATAAATTAATACATATCTGTTAGCGACGCGCCATTCAAAAAAAGTTTAAATTCTAAAATATAATAATTTTAATGAATATCAGTCAAGATTTTCTATGATATGTCATTGTTTTTAATCTGTGCGATTGTTTAACAATGTAACATTATCTGTAAAAAGCTGCGGCGAGCCACTGCTGCGTCAGTGACTCGTCCAGTTCTTCGGCCTCCTCTCACCTGAGCGCACGTATGTAACTAAAGTTTTCTCTCTGTACTTTATATTGCCAAATCTGCATTAAAGCCTCCATTTTTATTCATCGACGCGACTGGCCTTTTTATTTTCAACTCCACCACCAACATTAGTGGTCATTCGAGCAGGATCATGTTCCGCACACCAAAGGGGACACGCAGTTCGAGAGCACCGGTTACACGTGGGGAGCATAAAATCTGAACCAGCAATAAATTTGGATAAGAAAATAACAGTCGAGTCGCACGTGGCAATGGCGGCAAACAGTAGTCGAGGTTCTCAAGCGTCAAACACATCGAAGTCGGCTCGGCGCAAACAACTATTATTAGAAGCCGCTAAAAAGAAAGCGGCAATTGAAATAGATTTAATAAATAAAACGTTGGAAGCAGATTTGGCCGCACTTAGTGACGAAGAGGAGGAACAAAAGGTTACTGCAGCTCACTTAACAGGGAGCCTGTTCGCAGCCACGTGGAGGAATGGGTGGAAAGCCAGCACATCGAAGCACCAGACGGGCAGGGATAGGGAATGCAATCCGGATTACCCGAAATCCGATAAATCCGGATTTTGCTCGAATTTAAATAGGCTTTTAAATCCGGATTTAAAGAATGGAATCCGGATTTTTCGAACATATTAGCACAGTATTACAATATTTATAGGTTCTAATGTTTCTTGCGTTAGACGATAGATGGCACTGTAAGTGCATCCCGTTCCTGCGCAAGCAGTCGAATTTGGCGCGAATCGCGACATGTCGCGAAGCGGGCCTAGAAATAATACGTTTGAATTTAGATCTTATCACATTGCATTACTGTTGACTTTTGTTTACAACAATTTATCACCATTCGAAGCGTCGACTGGAACGTATTTCAGCTTACGCAGCTACGAGTATTCGAGTGAAGACAGGCTAAGTAATGGAGTAGCTTCCATTTATAATGTTTTATTTTAGCTATGATTAATACGTATTTTTTTTAACATTGTAGAATCTTGTTTATTGAAGTTATACTTTGTGTGTAGTTGTGTTCATGAAAATTTGAATTTTGTTATTACTGATTTTGGATTAAAATAAGAACTCTGATGGAAAGACTGTCATCATTACTAATAAAGAATGAAAAAGCAAAATAGGATTTTGCTTACTGATTTAGAAAATTGAAGCTGTTTCGTTTTAATATGTTTGTATATGATGAAAACTCTGTTTGCAATTTATGTTGTTTCTATTATCTACGAAAATATTAAATGTTTTGTTATAATTCTTGGTTATAATGTTTATGTCTGATGGATGTGACAAGGAGTCTGCTTTATGTTTTTTCTTTACCAAAGTGTAAAAGTTTTTATTTTATTAGAATTTTAGAGTTTGTCTAGTTAATTTCTAGGTATTGAAAAATATAAATACATTTGATTTAACTAAGATTCATGTTTTTTTATTGATTTTACATAATAATAAACGTTTCAAACGGAAAAGTC
>CAJQZN010032311.1:23173-34760 GCA_907164685.1 Colias eurytheme | reverse complement strand
ATATGTCCAAACGTTGTTTATTAGTTAAAAAGTATAATTAAATGTAATACTTTGTTTTAGAATTGTTTCAATCTTAATAAAGAAAGAAATCATTTATTTCAACACACACAAACACACAACAATAACAAATAACAATGTATATTAATAAAAAGTCTACCTTAATTATACGTTTTTAATGAAATATATATTCAAACATCACTCACTTACTCACAAGTCATTCCTTTCATTCGTTCACTCGTTCTCAAGTGCAACGTATAAAACAATTTAATTTGCGATTCCCTCTATCCCATAAAATAAGAACTTACAAAATAAAGTATTAAATCCTTATAATTATAAAGGAAAAACAAAAACATACTGACATAATGAACAATGACAAGTAAGTGGGGCTTCGTTAAGAAATATTTGTCATTAATTATGTAATAAATCACCTTTAAACATCACTGCTCCGTAACGAGTGGGTTCCGACATCTTAAAATTTACAGTTAAAATGTGCGTGTGTGTTTGTCTGTACCACCACAATGTATATAAAAAACTATAAATACCTATTCACAAATCGTGAATGTAGCCAAAATTATTCAAACATCAACCATTTCATTTGAAAATTTTGATCTACATCATTTAATCCAAGTATCTAATCAACATTTTGATAAAACCTTTTTGTTTCAAGTAAGAAACATGATAAGAAAACTTATACAATTTTTTACTTCCCTTCGGAAGCGCAGATGTATCTTTTATTCAAAATATACCTAATTCATTCGTTATTTTCCATTTCCACAATAAACCATAATACAAACATAGGAACGAAGTACTTTCATGCAGTCGGTTAAACTGAACCCAAGTGAACCCTCGAAGCACTAATCCGATTCACCCTTAGCTATTTTTTACTCCACACAGCAACGAACCGTAATGATATAATTGAAGTATTTTTATGTCCACTCGAGATTTATTATATTAATTAATGAATTAATGAGCATTACCAACGTTTGCTTAAATTTAAGTAGTCGTAAATTATTTTTGGTCTTCGGCATTCCGTATTCGTAAGATTAAATGGGAATTTTTAAGGAATTCGTGTAGCTGTGTTACAATGTGAAGTTTTAATTATGGTTTATAAAAAAGGAGTTAAAAATGTACTGAGAGTATTCTGAATAATTCTATTTATAATCTGTTAAAAACAAACATAAAATAATTATAGCACAAATATATTAAGCTTCTATAACCTACGCTGTGCTAAATATATATGTACATTCAAAAGAAATTTAACAAATAACGACCATTATAATGACAAGTACCCTTATTATCATACAAAAAAACAATTACCATTATATTTAAATATAAACCTTTATTAGTTTTTGCTACTTCTAAACATATAAAATTGTATTGTATAATAAAAAGTACCCACCCGATGATCTGTGAATGGAATGTCGGTTCGAGATGTAGGAGTGATTTCAAATGATTCATCATTCACTACTTGCGACCTGTCACCGATTGATATAATCTGTAATACTAATATTATAAAGCTGAAGAGTTTGTTTGTTTGTTTGAACGCACTAATCTCGGGAACTACTGGTCCGATTTGAAAAATTCTTTCGGTGTTAGCCCATTTATCGAGGAAGGTTATAGGCTATATTTCATCACGCTACGGGCAACAGGAGTGGAGCCACGGGGGTGAAACCGCGCGGAGCAGCTAGTCTGTATTAAAAGTCTTACTAACCATGTCTCCCGGTGTTAGCTTATTTAAATACTGTTAACATAAGGAGAAAAATTCCTCTCTTTGTAGTTAATACGAACATTTTACTTGTTAAGTTGCCAAAATTATTTTTAAGTACATCTGAAATAATTTCAAATTTTCTATCACATTCTTAAGTTTATTGCAAATTTAAAGCAGGTATTTTCCGGTGCTGCAATAAACCGCGATTTAATTCCATATGCAGACAAAATACTATCAACAAAAAACAAATAAATGTATTGTTTCGTTGTTTTTCAATAGTAAGGGATCAATTAACAAAGTTGAACTCGATATTGGTTACAGCCGCATTGTTAACCGCTATTATATTACATCGATAATATCAGTGTACTGTTATGAATTATTTACTGTTATTACTTTTTATATGAAAGTCATACGGGACGATTTTTACATGCAGTTTTAGATGTGTTTTGACTACTAAATAGATGAATTTTGTAGAAGAATAAATATTGTCACATTTTGCGTAGAAATCAAAGCTTGATTAGGAAGTGGACTTTAGCGTGACAACGGAACATGTAAACAGTAGATTCTGACGTCAAATTTCAGTCCCGTGGGTATGGGGTTAAGCACCATACATCAATTATAATGTTCGACTTATTACGGACATAATATGTTATATATATTACTAGCCACTCCGCGCGGTTTCACCCCCGTGGCTCCTCTCCTGTTGGTCGTAGCGTGATGGTATATAGCCTATAGCCTTCCTCGATAAATGAGCTATCTAACACCGAAAGAATTTTTCAAATCGGACCAGTAGTTCCCGAGATTAGCGCGTTCAAACAAACAAACAAACAAACTCTTCAGCTTTATAATATTAGTATAGATATAGAACCTCTAGGTTCTGTTCTAGGTTCATTTTTAAGCCAGATTAATAAGTTATGAAGTCTTCTTCGATAAATGAACTATTCGATACAAAACTAATTCGAATATACTTCTTTTAGCGCGTTCAATCTAACTTCAGCTTACAACTATATGTATATTATAATACGTAGCTTAATATAATCCATACTAATATTATAAATGCGAAAGTAACTCTGTCTGTCTGTCTGTTACTCAATCATGCCTAAACTACTGAACCAATTTGCATGAAATTTGGTATGGAGATATTTTGATACCCGAGAAAGGACATAGGCTACCTTTTATTGCGAAATATGTACCACGGGCGAAGCCGGGGCGGACCTCTAGTACATAATATACTTACTATATACATACTACACTAGACTACAGGTTAATTCAGTTCAAAGTTTCGTTGTTAAGCGTCCTGTCTATTTAAAGATCCATTTTCCTGCCAACCAAAGTTCGTCGACTAGACATCTGTCAACAGTCAGTCTTTTTTTGAACGATTTTATCAGTTCTAACTACTGATTAGTTAAAAAACTACATCTATTAGAACGAAAGACGTAATACAGTTTTTTTTAAATGTCTTTGGAACTAAATCGTAATACCTACATATAATATTTATTTGATTGTTTGTATCTACTTTTGGGACTGGATTCATTGGCCTTTAGTTGATGTAATTTTGATGTGTTAATTTTAAGTTTACTTATCGATTTGTTTAATAAATTCATAAAATAAAACATGAAAAAATATATATATTACCTGAAAATTAAGTATGAAGTGTCTGGCATGAATTTAATCTTCATAATATAACATAATTATTAATTAATTTGTATTTAAATCCATGTAATAAACATACTAATACGCTTATCATTGACACGAATCGATTTTCCTTTATAAATCTTTAAATATATAAAAAAAATCGCGAAGTATTGTCGCTACTATAAGACCTAAATAAATAAACTAGATAACGAATTAAAAAAAATATAGCTTAGTCACTCTGAAGTATCATTTTCACGTTTTTATCTTACAGATGTTTTACGATAACCGAAATCACTGCTTTACTAATGTACCTAAATACTGGGTAATAAAAAACTTCACGAGTTAAATATAGACTAATTTGCAAGTCATCAAACCGACAAATGTTTAAAAATAAATTTTGTCAGGGCATTCGAAACAATTATATAGCTAGCGCCCCGCGGTTTTACCCGCGTTCTTTCTTGAGATCAGCGCGTACAAACAAACAAACAAACTCTTCAGCTTTATAATACATATTAAGTATCTATACAAGTAGGTTTATAGATTCGTTTATGAAAGTTTTTTTTTTATATTAAAACAGACATTCCAATTATATTTGTTAATATTGACTATATTGTAACGGTCTCAGCTCAGACTATAATCCTATTAATATTATAAATGTGAAAGTTTGTATGGATGTTTGTTACTCTTTCACGCAAAAACTACTGAACCGATTACAATGAATTTTAGCACACATATAGAGGATAACTTGGATTAACACATAGGATAGGTTTTATCCCGGAAATCCCACGGGAACGGGAACTATGCGGGTTTATCTTTGAAAATGCGGGCGAAGCCGCGGGCGGAAAGATAGTTCTCATTTAAATTAATCTAGATTCAATAAATCTATAACAGTATATCGAGATTGATACAATTTCTTCCGTATTTCCATATAAAAAGTTAAAATTAATAAACCGTACAGTAAATGTGTATTTTATTGTATAAGGAAAGTTTTGTTTGAAAAACGTTTTATTTTAATTAGATCATAAACACGTGAAATGTCTTGTTGTCGGAAGCAAATATCATTAATATTTAACGATTAGGCGCGTTATGCACGAGCGCTTGAACGCGGCGTTTGTGTACAACGAATAATTGGAAATGCTTTTAATATACATTTTGACCGTAGGTTAGTAATTAGGTGAAGTTTAAAAGATTTTTTCTTTAATTTTTGTTTTTCAAGTTCTATCATCAACATAGTTACATAATTTAAGATAACCTTTACCTTTTAAATTTAAAGTGAAAGTGATATCAAATTTACGCTCTCCTACTGTTGAAACGTTTATTTGTCATTGAAAGCAGGTTCCCGGTTCCAAGACTGTGGAAACTCTAAACCAAAAAGAGGCTTTACACAAAAACATAATTATACCCACTTATTGCCTTTAATTATCCCTAATTTTTAGCGAGAAATACCTCGACAACCATAATAATAAATTTCATACCAAAAAACGTTACTACAGGAACAGCCTTATTGCATAAGCAGTTTTTTCTCCAATGATCTACATTACCATTAAATCACGATATAAATATTAAGAGCGGACAATCGATGACCGATGTCTATTCAAATACGATTCATCGTTACTGCGAATTGAAACAAAAAATATAGACTAGTGTGGGTGAAGGTCTTTGAACTTTCGAGTTTTCAACACATTCGCAAACACAACACGCATATAAAATATACCTTATATGTTTAGGTGTAAAGTTCACATTCGAATGGTTGGATCTCTAATTTCACTAAGTGCTATCTATCTATGATTAATAGAACGAACTTTTAAAGCTTTTTTTAAGCTTTGATACCTGACTCTTATTTCGATTACGTTTCAGTCAAAGAATGTAGCACCGGATATTTTCTTTGGTACATAGAGCTGTAAAACATTTTTTCAACTGACTTTAAAAAAGGAGAAGGTATAATATTTTTTGTTTGTTACTTACAAACTTTCGAATAGTTGATCCGATTTTGATTTGTATTTGTATTAATTTAAAAGTTTGTGCCCTCCGTGTACTCCAATTTAAATTTGGTCTAATTCTGATAATAATTTTGGAGATGGTTAAGTTTTTTGTCAAAAATAATTATTTCAGTATAATTCCTGTATTTTTAAACTTCTTCTCTATTATCAAATGCTTCACTCAAACATATTATGTACTAGCAGTCCGCCCCGGCTTCGCCCGTGGTACATATTTACGTTTTCTCTACATAAAAACCATCCTCGTACTTCAAGGAATATAATAAAAAAAGAATTATCGAAATCGGTTCAGCCGTTCTTGAGTTATGCGCTTACCAACACATTTTGCGATTCATTTTTATATATAAGATTATGAATTCCAATTCGATAACAAATATTTGAATTACTTTACTACACTACATTGATTTTTTGTTTGTTTTAGAGATGAAATAATTGTCACCATTAAATGAATATGTGAACAATTAACGTAAATAATAGTTATGGTATAAATAATACGTATTTTTATTCAGTGTATGTGTTTTAATAACCTATCTCCCCACTAAATTCCCATCTAAATCTGACTAGCGATTTTTGCGTAAAATTCACAAACACTATAATAATTATAACATATTTCATAGCACAGTTCAACGAAAAAAAGAATCATTTAATTATCATTCAAGAATATGAAGAATAAATTAAAGTTTTTGTCCGTGCTCCTAATTATAAGCGGTTATTAAGGTATTCAGAAGAATGGTGGCTGAATTGTATCGGGCCTCATTAAAATTTGCAAAGTGTACCTTTTACAGCAAAGGAAAGCGCTCTTTCGGAGTACTGAGATAATTTTATATACACTACATTTTGGTGCGACTTTTGTATTTATTATTTAATATATGTTTTTTACATGTTGGTAATTAATTTCATGTTGTTGTATAAATCATGGATGTGGGATGTTATATATTTCGAAAGCAAAAACGGTCGACTTGCCTACTTCTAGTCTGTAGGTACCTATATGAACGTCCATTATGAAAAAGAAAACAGAGATTGCTTGAAAATTTATATTTCAAATTCAACAGATTTATTTGCAGAACACATAATATCTCGAGAATCTTAGAGTATCATTTATACAATGCTGTTATGTATCAAATTGATGTTTTGAAGAGTTTATTCGATGAATGAACTATAATTTGTCGTTCGTTCGTTCCTTTTAGGTATGACATAGATACACAAAATAGCTGTCAACTACGAATAAAAAATAAACACCGCTTCCAAATTTAAAAAAGCGCGCGCAACGCACACGCTTCTGGCGAACCGGCTCATTCCAACACCTACATGAGAGTTGCCGAAAAATTCGGCCTGGTTATCGACCCCAAACCCGTTTTCAGATAATCAACTGTCCGTGATTGATCTCGAGGCTTTTTATGAAATTCCGCGCCAATGGGAACTGAATGCAAATTAATGCATATAACTCACGGGACGATAATTTGACAAGAAAAAAGTGAGGCGTGTATGTGTGTGTGCAGTGAACAAATATTTGATGCGCTAATGTTGGACGTTCAATGGGCAAATTGGTGTAGGTTTATTTTTAAAACATGGTTGTGTTTTAATAAATTGCTAAAACAATTATGTTATGAATTGTTACTAAGATGTGATCGTCTATGAAAGGAATGGCTTCCCGAATTTTATAATCACCTAAGTTAATTTTACCTAGTTTATGTGAAACTTCTTTATCGGGGTTGGAAAAAAATTTAGTGTACAACATTTTTTAACGAAAAAATGTTGTACACTAAATTTTTTTCCACGCGTAACGACGCGTGACATTTTTCCGTTACGCGCCTTTGATTCGACGTATTTCTGTAAAGTTGCATATAGTAAATTATTTTTTGAAAAATAAGGTCATAAAGAAGTTTCACTTCTTACGTGTGTACCTACACTAGTACACGCACACATTTTTTTTAATGATGTATGATAATACAGCTTACCTATCTTTCCAAGTTCGTATGTAGATACCTACTCTGGGAGTTGAAAAAGACAATATTATTTTGGTTGTTCGGAGTTTAATCAGGTAAAATACAACAATATGATGCAACTTAATATTACAAAATGTATAAATTTGCATGCAAATGTACTATTTATTGAACACGAATTTAATATAGAATAATTTTTCATCACCAGTTATATAACTTTGTCAAGTCATTCACAATCTTATCAGGCATTGTATTAATTTAGAAGGTGCGTTATCAGTAGTTGAACTTACATGCAACTAAAAATGTGTTATCATGTCTACGCACACATATATACGTCATTGCTTTACGTCAATGTAAGTAAAGCCTGTGAATTGAGGTAGTGGCTTTTTTCGGAATAGTTTTCTGTTAGGTATGTAGGCGTTGCTATGATAGTATTATCAATTATTTTAATAATATATTTTTATTTTTTTTGATGATTTTTACAGATAATATTTAACTGATTTATAGATTGAATCAACTTCGATCTGTAGTTTTGGTTAATATGTATATGTATTAATAAAATATTTTTTTTTATTTGTTGGAATTGGAAAAGATTCACAATCAAATCTATAATGTATTATGGTAGGTACTTACATATAAAATACCTACTAAGATACACTTTCATATCAACTAGGCATGGGAAATGGTTATTTAGATTTAAATTAAATGATTCGTAAAAGTTCCTTAAATATATATATAGGTATATGACATTTCTATAAAAAGTTAAGAATACAAGGATAATCTAAATAAAAAAAATACGTGTGGCACTCGGGGACTGCCGCGGTAAAGCTATTGCATGCTATGGCTTCAAGCCACACCTCCGCGCCCGTCGGAGTGGGGAGCGTGAGGTTTTTCGTTACTAAATTTCTGGATTCGGTCCCCGTGCTCAAGGCCCGCGATAGAAGCTATGCAAAGCTTAAAAAATCTAAATCTAAATCTACAGGTAAAATTAGAAACAAAATGCTATAAAATCTTAAATAAACATAATTTAAGTCTAAATCTATCACTATAAATAAATACATAATATTATAATAAAATAACACAATCAAATACCAACATAACATTATGCTGTGCATTCAAATTGATTTGCAAAATGTAATAAATACGATTCGTTCGACTTTCAGATTTTTCACACGCCATAATTGACTCGGTTTATATTGAAATATTTTAAACGTATAATAATATTTTTAATCTCGACTTATAGCGGCTCAATGGTTGGCTCAAAAATATTTTTTTACGATAATTCTAAAAGAAATCGGTGAATATAGTTACAAAATAGAGAAACATAGAACCTCCTTTTTTTCAAGTTGGTAAAATTCAACTGATTACATTAGTACTCCATACTAGCTTTCCGCCTTTCTCCTCACCTAAACCTTCCTCTTGAATCACTCTAGTTAAAAAAACCGCATCAAAATCGGTTGCGTAGTTTTAAAGATTTTAGCATACATAGGGAGATAGGGACAGAGAAAGCGACTTTGTTTTATACTATGTAGTGATGAGCCATTTTCTCATATATAGGGGAAAACATGATAAAACTAATATTTCTTATGGAACCGAGTTTCAAACAAAAATCGATCATCTAATATCTAATATATCTAATATCTAATATCTATCTAATAAAGGCGAAAGTTTGTAAGGATGTATGGATGTATGGATGTTTGTTACTCTTTCACGTAAAAACTACTGAACCGGTTACAATGAAATTTAGCACACATATAGAGGGTAACTTGGATTAACACATAGGATAGTTTTTATCCCGGAAATCCCACGGGAACGGGAACTGCGGGTTTTCCTTTGCAAACGCGGGCGAAGCCGCGGGCGGAAATCTAGTGTATCATAATATAAGCTAATGTTATAGATTATGGCCAAAATCGTCAAAGGAGGACATGTGACCCTCCACCAATAAGAGAATTAACATGAATAATATACATGCAAGGGGATCAATTCTTACATTGACTTATATTAGAAAGAGTTTTTAAAGCCGGATTATTTTAGCTATACTACCATAGCACGTGGCTTCACTCGCGTATTGCCTGGATAAACGTATATTGTCATAAATATTCCAGTATTCTCAGCCATATTTTACTTTCATAAAATTTCAGTATTAACTTTAATTTTTCGAAGCAATTTATGATATTTATGCTTTTTAGATGCAAATTGACATATTTACTAATGTCTTTATCCATTGTAAGACATAAACACGAAAAACAAATAACATCAGTAAACCAGAACCTTATTTTACAATTTTTATATAGATAAACTAGCGACCCGCCCCGGCTTCGCACGGGTGCAATGCTGATACTAAATACACTACAGAAAAACCACAGTATTACCATTATTTCCTATAGGAAATAATGGTAATACTGTGGAAAAACTGTGAACGTTGTATATAAAAACATAGCGGCCCGCTCCAGCTTCGCACGGGTATAAAATAGATAGCCGGGCGGCCGGCCGGTACCGCCGCAAACGCTACGTCCCGCAATTTTTAAATCTGTAATATCTTCGAAAATATTCACTTAAATCATACGGTGTAAAGGGCCATATAGATCTATATTAAATTAACAATATATTCAAGGTATTTAATTGGTTAAGGATTAATGCTGTATTGGTTATGTAATGTATGTAATGCAATGTATGCGTTTGCAATGTAAGCGGAAAAAATGTAATTTTTTACGACATCACATTAGAAACCTCAAAAATAACAGTACTTCTCCACTATTTAATGGATGTTATTATACATATAAACCTTCCTCTTGAATCACTCTATCTATTAAAAAAAACCGCATCAAAATCCGTTGCGTAGTTTCAAAGATTTAAGCGTACAAAGGGACATAGGGACATAGGGACAGGGAAAGCGACTTTGTTTTATACTATGTAGTGAAGTGTTCATTATTGTGTGTGAGCTATATAATTCGCGTTTAACTGCGCTCGAGGAAATCTATTAAGTTTTTACAGTTTGTTGCCGTGGGCCACCCACGGGAATAATCAAAATATACGTGTTTCAGATATTTCGGAAACTTCTGGAAATTCTGTGAAAATATTGAGGAATTTGAGGAGTTTTTTAATGTTTTTATAGTTTGTTAAGTCATTGACCTATGACAGAAGATTTTATTAACATCCTAGGCCTTGTATGTAACTTGTAAGATTAATTTTAAGAAAGTTTAAAGGGCCGATGTTTACCTACTACAAACTTTAGAGAAAAACTTATTTTCTAATCCCATTATTTCGTCTAACTATAACTACTAAGTAGATACTAAGTTGTATTTATTAATTCTGTATTCACACCAGAACAATAAAATAATCATAGCCAAAAAACATTGTTTATCTTCAAACTTTTATGTAATATAATTATCCATATCTACGCGAATTTTACTCATAAGTAATTATATAGTGCAATTAATACAGATCTGGTTGCCAAAAATGACGGATGAGGTCCAAAATACATGTTTAATTGCATCTCTTTCTGACTTATGGGGAAGGAACGGGACAGCGTTCTGGTCGTGGGGTCTTTGAATCCTAAATAAGTACAGGTGAAATGCATTCAAGTATGTCAAAGGGATCTTTGCGCACTGTTGCGTGAGAAATTATTTTGCAATATTAAATATGTTATATAATTTTTTTATAGTATTTAAAATAATATTGCTTTGTGCTGCTGATGTTTTGTGGAGTTTTGAAAAAAATAGAACGAAATGTGTCAAATATTCATAGTTGTTTAAAAGACCATTTCTATTATTTATATTGAAGTTTTGGTGTAAAAACATTTAAACGTAGACCTAATAATAAATTTTAAAAATATGAATAGACATAAACAGTAAAATAATTCAATTTTATTCTTCTATAGATAGATTCATTATCTATAGATCATATATTAATACTTGGTATTCAATTTAATACCCATAGCAACTAAATAAAAACAGGTGACTAAAAGGCAGGTGTCATAACTCATATAATCTAGTACAATCCCGATACGATCTGTGCTATTAATTATTTGCAACTTCAAATATAGACATTAAGATATATTATTTATATATACATAGCTATAAAGTATAGATTACTAGCTTTGCCGCGCGGTTTTACCCGCAGACGAACTTGAAAGCAAGTATTTATACAGCTTACATTGTGTTGTTTTGGTTCATCCTATTAATATTATAAATGTGAAAGTTTGTATGGATGTTTGTTACTCTTTCACGAAAAAACTACTGAACCGATTACAATGATTTTTAGCACACATATAGAGGGTAACTTGGATTAACACATCGGATAGG